>JAQFZQ010000558.1:0-30551 GCA_034696005.1 Glomeris marginata | reverse complement strand
TTTTAGTAGCCGAGTCCTTGCCCTTCAGCCCCATTAACGCCGCCCTTGGAATTGCTTCTCTCTGTGGCACTACTGTATGTACTTACAAACCAATTATCAGGGTACCTTACAAAACCCTGTCAGTTCACCTTTAAAGCAACAAAATCTGCATTTTACCAGAAAGCTTTGCTTTGTCATTCAAATTGCTCAATTTTGCAGAAAAATTTTCCTCCTAATTGGTGTACTTGTGAGTGTGATTGTAATTACAGTGTTTCATACGTGATTGATAACAACTTGGGATGTTGTTCTTGATTGGACTGATTGGACTTCATCGGCAACAGCAGCCATCACAATGTGTCGCATGGAAGACAGTTTGTGAACTTTACAATCTGTCCATGACCACTGGGAAAGACCCTAAAACACCACCATGGGTATATCTTGTTTTCACCAAACATATACTATACCACATTAACCCAGCAATTCAACATGTAATTGAAATCAAAATTTTAAAATTAATGTTTCAGCTTCACGCCATTCGCAGCCATTTGCATGCAAATGTAGCATAAATTGGTAATTAAACAACACAAAAAGCAGCATAACTTGTGCTGATATTACATCAGATTTCAATTTAATAAGGACAAGTTCATGCGCCACCTGGCCGTCAGGTGAGACTTTACATTTAAGTCACCCTAAATGCAATTTATGCATAAACAATTTATTTACAAAAACAAAATATAATAAATATATGTATTTTCTAAATGGGTTTAAAGTAATTTATACATAAATGGGAACATCACCCAATAATGTATGTATCACAGTGTTCACATATTATAAATTGTGCGGTTTAAAAGTAGTATGTATACCAAAGCTCATTAAAATTAAGACACAATCAACCATTATCAAGTTGACTGTAAAAAATAAATTGTAATTTTAAGTATTTACAAAACATCTTTTCAATTCTGAAAGGTTGACACTTAGAAACTTAATCTACTCGAAGTCAAACTAGAAAAGTTATTAGTAATTAAAGTTTGCCATTTAGGAGGTTAGATAGCATATAGCGAACCTCCTAATTTAATTACCCCTTCGTGCTTTAAGTGAACCATGAAGAATTCAAACGTTAACTACAATAAAATCACTGTGGAAATTACCCCAAAAAGTTACTATATTTAGTTTGCCAGTTAGGAGGTTGGATATCACATAGCTAACCTCCTAACTTAATTACCCCTTCGAGCTTTAAGATAACCAATCTGTGGAAATTATTCAAAAAAGTTAATAGTTATATTTAGTTTGCCAGTTAGGAGGTTGGATAACATACGACAAACCTCCTAAATTAATTACCCCTTCGAACCTTAATTGCTAATAACTTATTTTTACTAATTTCCACGTATATTTTGTTGTAACACTTGCTTTCTTCATTGTTTTTCATGTCAGTTCACCTTTTTATATGAAGAATAAATATTGCTTTCTTCCAGTCAACCTCCAAACTTAACTACCCCTTGAACTAAAAGTACTATAACTTTTTTTCACTTATTTCCACAGAGATTTTGTTGCAACACTTGCTTTCTCCATGGTTTTCCTTCGTTTAGGTCAGGTTTCAGATTATACTTTACAAAACCATGTCAGTTCACCTTTAAAGTATAAAAAGGTTTAAAATTTGCCGCGTTATTAACTTATTACGCTACGGGTCAACTTTAAAGTTTCCTCGCACGCTTAAATAGCAAAAATGTGAAGCCAAGCAGTGTGCATAAAACATGCAGATTGGAATATAGTTGATGACCATATCCGCAGGACATCATGCCGGAGGTTTACGTCACATGCGGTCGCATGCGACTACGAAGCGGTTGATATTCGCCGCGTTTTTCTTGCGCTGTAATATTGCCTTACCATGAAGAGTCCAACCACTATGCCGAACATTGCTCCTGCCAGGGCATCCCACCAGTGATGTCTCCTATCGGTTATCCTGGTCACCGAACAGTAGATGGCCAAACCCGCCAACGCGAACTGCAAAGCGAACCGCGTGAACTTCGATGGCCACGGTTGCTTTTGAAATTGCAAATATACCTGCATAAAAATACAAATAAACATATATTTCACTTGCACATTAGGTTTTACTTCATTACGAAGATGCAATTGGAACACAGCCTGGAATAAGGATTCAACTGACATTTTACATTTTTTTGAGGAAAATCATTGTTACTTGAGAAATTTCATTCCTGATGCAAGTAATAAATAAGTTTTATTTTAAGGTTAATTATGTTTGGATATAGAAAGGATCTGAAGAAAGTATATAAGGAACTAAACATTAGTCAGGATTGTACTAAATAGATCAGCCGGAGATAAAATACAAGGAAAGTTTTTGAGGATACGTTTTAAGGTTTTCTGGGTATTCGTAAAATTTTCTACTGAAAATGAGTTACTATTTACAAAAGCACAGTAATTGTACAGTCCTGTTAATATTCTGATTACTTTGTGATATTTATGTAGTGTTATTTTCGAAGGAATAACAAAAAATGAGGTACTACAGCATCAAAGAATGATTCAAATAAACTAAAGCTTTGAAGAAAATGAGTTTTAATTGTAAAAATAGTTTATATTACTTACTTATTTATGTATGCATTCATTTATGCATTCATTCATTCATCTATGTATTTATTTATAATCTGTGTATTCATTCATTCATTCATTCATCCATCCCTTCATTCATGTATTTATTTATAATCTATCTATGTATTCATTCATTCATTCATTCATCCATCCCTTCATTCATTCTAGTCATGTATTTATTTATAATCTGTGTATTCATTCATTCATTCATTCATTCATTCATTCATTCATTCATGCATTCATTCATTCATGCATTCATTGATTCATTCATGCTTTCATTCATCCCTTCATTCATTCCATTCATGTATTTATTTATAATTTATGTATTCATTCATTCATTCATTGTTAAATTGCAAGGAATAATACAAATTGTTGTATGATTTTGTACACGCAGGTGAATCGTTTTTCGAGGCCGCGCTTCAATTATTTCCACAAAATATTGGAAATACACGAAGAAAATATGCTAATGTCATTAAAATTAATGGAAAAAATTACGATTCAATTGCATATTTGACTTACAACTAGGAAAATGGCCGAGTAAAAGGCCAGGGCAGCGTGTCCGGAAGGAAACGACTTGAAGGCATCGCTCACCACCGCTTTCGGATACGAACTTTCGCACGTGAAATTCGTAACGTACCTTTTGGGAAAAATAATAAAATTCCCCTCATCAGACATATATACTCTTATTCACTTCAACAAACGTTTAATTCCGGGTTCGAACTTACGCGGCTGACCCTTGCGAACAATCGCTGTCGCTATAATGCGGTTTGCAAGTGTCCATGAAGTGAGGTCTCAGTTCTCCCATGGCCAACTTGGCGATTTCCACAATCAGTATGAGGAACATGTGACCAAACAAGAAAGTGAAATAGACTTTTGCCCAAGATTTCAGACATCTTTTCATGCGGGACTTTGCGCATTGGGACTTGACGGAAACAGAACTGTTGGCGTGAACCGCTTCCAGAAGCAGGACCTGGAGTTATAATGTAAAACATGTGTGGCAGTTAGTTATAAGTAGTTAATTAAAGGTGAACTGACAAGGTTTTGCAACATGCCCTGAAAAAACTAGCATTTGATTTCCACTAATTTAGGAACATTCTCTGAAAAGTTGAGGCCAATTGAAGCATTATTGCCACAGATATGAATTATTTAGTTTATCAGGACACTGTGACACCGTCCTTCCATGACGCCATCTTTAACTACTCGTAACTTTTTTAAAACAATTTATAAAAAGGTTTTGTTTGAGCCAATCGTTTTATTGGCATCAATTCTATAGAATTACACACATTCCAGGGTATGTTACAAAACCTTGTCAGTTCACCTTTAAGTAGTCAAGTAGAAATGAGATGAATACCATGAAGAGTGGTAGTAATAATGTAGTGGCCAATAAGCATTTGACCGAAACGGTTTCCACTTCAGGGTGTTTGTGTTGAATGGTGGGATCGTGGCACCAAAATCCTTGTCTAAGTGGTTCAATGTGGCCGGTTAGAGAGTAGACAACAAACACAAAACCTGGGAAATAACAAAATTAATATACATTATTATATTATCAATATATTGACCAATATTTTTTGGTATTATTTCAATATTTCAAATAGAAAATAACACTTCATAAATTAGAAGAAAATTATTAAGAATAATTACTGTGATATTTTGTAAATATAAAACACATTTTTTGTTTTTGTTTTCTTCTTTATTCAATGTTAAAATTGAATCGATTTTTGATTCTGCTTAGATTATAAAATGTTAGATCACAAATTGTTTGTACAAATTTAATCTCATGGATCTTACAAAAATTGTTTATTTCATTTATTCTATTTATCTTGTTCATTTTATCTTATTTTATTTATAACAACAACAAATACAATTCATTCTCTTAAAAATTTCAGCTGAATCGAAATTTAGATTCTGTGTACTACATTTAAATTATAAAATGTTATTTCTTAATAAATTCATTTATAACAAAAAATTATTCTGCAAATTTATGCAACACATTTATTTTTGAACAAATAAATTTTTGATATTGCACAAAATTGACATTTTTTTGATAATTATATCTATAATCTAACACGAGAAATGAGTAATTATTGTAACTGTTGAAGCATTACTTTCCACGCATATAACACGATATACAGTGATATTATAAACGATTTTCTGGATAATTGAGCAGCTGATAAGGATGTTGCAAAAACAAGCGACATCCGCTTGTTAAAAAAACACGCAAAATGGCGTTAATATCTTCATCGACACCTAATATTACTCGTGTCTCTCACCTCCGATAAATAAAGCTCCGTCCAGAGTAAAACGTCTCAAGGCAGGCAGTCTCAAACTTGCCATTTCTTTTCCGATCTCTCATCTCTCCATCGACCAAAGACACGGACACCGCATCGCCACGGAACCAGATTCGAAAACGTCTTATCGAACGCCACGCGATTCGTCAATCTCGCGACGCCCCTTATGACGTCACCGGGCAACTGCGGTTGCCAATCCGCGAGTAAGTAGTACACCAGGTAGTATATCATAGATCGAACAAAAAAGGCTAAAATAATGAAGTAATAATAAGATTCCAAGCAAACGGGCCGACCAGGCCGACGAAGTAGGCGTTACAGAATGTTTGTCAAATATTTTTGCCGTAGTTTTTCATTATTTTTATGATTTAACCCAATTCTTGCATTAGCCTAATGGCGCCAACTTTTAAAATAGTAAACAGATAATTCACGTGTTTATATGATTTTTGGAAAATTTTCCACTTGTGTACACTTCAAGTAGGCTTTGTAGTATGTAGTTTATCAATTTATCCTGGAAAACCATATTTTCTTTACTCTAAAACCAATATGAACTGAAATACACTGCAGTTTGTACAGAAGATTCAAATAGGCCTACAAGTGGCAGCCATGTTGCATTCAACCTATATATAATAGTTCCGGGCCGTAGATAGGTAAAAAAAAAAGAGGCAAAATAACGAATCGTAACGCAGCATGGGCGTGGCCGACTTATTTGCTGAATTGGTTCTTTGAATTGGCCACGCCCATGCTGCGTTACGATTCGCTACTTGAGCTTTTTTTTTTACCTATCTACCGCCCGGAACTACTATAGTTCATATCATTGGTTGCATTGACACAGCAAAGACACGCCCACATTGTCCTGTGACTCAAATTCTTGTAAATTTAGGTTTTAAAAAACATTGTTGTTGTTATAAAATTGAATATTTGCTAAACTTTTGGTTTTTTAGATGTCAAAATAAACCCCGAATTTTAAATAACCAAGTGAAATAACTCATATTTTGCCTACTGTTAATCTGGAATTTATCAATCAAATCTTCTATGAAAAGCTGCTAATGATGGAAATTAAAACTGCTATGGTGGAAAAATGGTTTGCCCCTTCCAATATAATATGTAACAATAAACATATATATTCTAAACATATGTACCATGAAGAGATTCAATGTGCTATTATAATCTTTGGCAACATTTTCCAACTTTTTTTGGCAAAAATTTTGAAACACTGACATGAGTTAAAGGTGCATTGTCCCCCATGCATTTGGCTAGTCAAATAAACAAAATTATCTTGAATCTTGTAACTGATATACAGCAGCTTTAAAACATCTAGTACTACATCATCATGAAGTTCACATAGTATAAACAATCTCTGGCATTTTTCCATATCTGTTACTCTTGACCTGCTGAACCCAAATTCCTCAAAAACTTCTTTCACCATCTACTAGTGAAATTAAATGTGTACACATTAAACTGAAGCATACACAGCCTCGAAAAACAATTCAACTAGCATTTTGATGAAAATGGGTTATACATGAATTTGCAAAACCACATTCCTCAATAACTTTTATTATTATTATTAAATTTATAGTTTAATTTCCAATACTATATAATTTTGAGTAAAATGTACAATTCCATGAATTTATATGGAACTCCATGACCATTTTAAACTAAAAACAAAATTCCATGACCTTAGTACTTCTTCCAATAATATCAAATGAAATTTAACCAAAATTCTTGTCAATTCATTTGGCTTGTAAAATATTTTAATTCACATAATTGTGATAAAATATTTAAAACCACATTATAATTAATAATATATCCTTAATTATCACTAATAATATTGAAATATAACTACCCATGAAAACTTTTGATGCAAGTTTTTCAATGACTAATTTCAAAAATTCCACTATTAATTTTTCTGGATTTTCACAGCTATTTTCAAACGCATTTACTTTTCTCAGGAAATCCAAGAATTCCATGACAGTATATAGACATTTATTCCTTTGTCCCTTTTGTAGCTATAGTGGTAGTTGTGGCTGTTACCATATTGCTGTTATAATGAATGTTCGTGTTTTTCAGCGTACTAACTTATCAGTCTATTAAATTTTAAAATTTTATTTTAGCAAAATATTAGGTTATATTTTTGGAATATCAAATATTCAACGATACAAAATGTCAGTATAATAATTACAAAATACGCAAATTGGATAGAAAATACTAAACAAATCACAGCAGTACTGTATTATAAAGAAAAAATGGGAATTCAAACCCGAATAATATTCACGCGCAATAATCTTTACAATTTTAGGAAAAGGGAATTTGAAGCATTACTGAAGTTGGTTGACCCCATGCTTCTATCTTTATGTATTTCGTCCAATTTTTAATGATTTTGGGTGAGCATTTAAGTAACGCGCAGTTTAACAGAGGCATCACTGTACACTGAAATTCTCACTTATTAAGCCTTAATTATTATTATTTACCAAAGTAGAGTTTTGAAAAATGGACAAAAGCAGCATTTGTCCATTTCATTATCAGTATATAGAAAACAAACAAACCAAAATGAAAACTTATTTTTTCTTGTCCATCCATGCATCTACCCACGCAGTTGAAAGAAACAAAGCTCTGCCCTTGTACCCATCGGGTTCCTTAAGCTGTATGTATTTCCTGTATGAAACAGATAAAAAGTATAATGATTATTCAGAAATTATTACACACAACTGCAAACAATTTCAACTTCTACAGAATTAGGATTGCGCACTAAATTGTACTTGATTGTGCACAATATTTAGGTTTGCAAATAGATTTCTTGCCATATTATAATACAATTCAAGATTACCAACAGTTTTTAACTGCTATGTCACACACTGCATTTACAGGGTGAACCAAGTCTTATAAATGCACCAAATTTTCTGAAAATAATTTTGATTAACTAAATCGGATGATCGGATGTGCTCTTCAATCGCTTAATTCGAAATTGTGTCCCAACTTCAACAGTTGAAAAGTTAGAACATGGATGACCTTGAAGATGACGTCATAGGTCACATGCGATATGATTTTCTGATTCCTCGCATGTGACTTCCTATTCTAATTGCCACCGTTTTATTTATATAAATTAAGGCCCAGACTTTTGGTTCACCCTGTATACAGTGATAAATATTATATTTCAGTATTCCAGGTTTTGAAAAATCTTAGCAATTTCCGAGGTTTTGGCAAGATTTTGTCAAATTCTCCTGAGATTTATATGTTATTGGAAATTTTTGGTCAAATTCAGGAGTCTTCCCAGTCTTTTAGGTTTTTGGCTAAATTCCCTTGAAGTTGTTTTTAGGTTTTTGACAAACTTTTCAAAAATTCGTTTTGACAAAATCTTGACAAACGCTCCGAGTTTTCCAGGTTTTTGATGAAAATCTTCGAACATTTCTTAAGTTTTCCAGCTTTTTTGGCAAAATATTCACAAATAAAATAATAAATGCAAATGGATGTGAACCAGTACAATAAATTGTTATTCAAATTGTTCCCAAAGTCCACAACTATTTATTCAACAGATTGGTTTCAGTCCCAGCGACCGATGATGGTCCTGATGATGGCGTGGGACCGAAACCGGTCTGTTGAATAAAAAATAGTTGTGGACTTTGGGAAAAATGTGTACCAATTTATTCACAAAAAATACCAATGTACCTCGAGGAACGAAGAAGCTGTCACTATTCCTCATCACCGCTGTCGATTCATTGATGGTAACTTCCAGGACACCCATTACGATGAAAAACACGAGGGTGTCATTCACGCTACGGCTCGTCGCTTTCTCATGGTAGGGCATTATTTTCATCACACCTTGGGCAAATGCCGGTTGGCTGATCGCTTTTGTCAGTGTCAGAGGATCGTTATTGGTGGCTATGTTTCTGTTTTGACCGTAGAAGACGCAAGACTTTATCGGTGCCAAGCACTCTGGAAAAATGTACAAACACCGCGGTTATTTTATGATAATCTAACTGAAAATACAAACTTTTAACTAACCTATTGAGACCGTCTCTCCAGATTCTGGGTTAATTACTGGAATTAGGGTTTGGGTGACCGCATCATCATCATTATCACCTTCCGGATGGGCCCGATTGTCACGGTCTTCTTGAATGATGCGGCTTCGGTCAGGTGACACTCTAATTTCTGTAACAACCAAACATTAATTATTAATTTCAATTTTATATAAACTTAGTAATATCCCATCCTTTCATTTATTCAATCATTTATTTATTTATTCCAGATAGCGGAGAACTTGATTTTCACATCTCAGCATTTAACGGTGTGAAAATACTTGTTAATAACAAATTTGTATGATGTGAAATCACATTTTGGATAACCCATAATTATATGTATATTATATGCAAGTTAAAGGTGAACTGACATGGTTTTGTAATGTACCCTGAAACTTAACCAACACGAAGAAAAACGATGAAGAAAGCAAGTGTTGCTACAAAATATGTGGAAATTAGTAAAAAAAAAGTAATAAGCACTTAAAGTTGGAAGGGATAATTAATTTAGGAGGTTTACCTATGCTAGCCGACCTCAAATCTCTAACAAACTTTAAAGTACTAATAACTTTTTACTAACTTCCACCAATTTCCACATAGATTTTGTTTCAATTAACACTTACTTTCTTCACGGCTTTTCTTCATTTAGATTTATTTTCAGGGTACCTTACAAAACCAAATAAACCAGTTCACTATTAAACTACTTATTTTACAACCATATTTCTAAATAATTTGATTGTAAAACACATTCAAATTGCATAGCTACATTTATATACGTAATATCAATATCCTTGCGTGATATGAACCGCGTGCTATCTGAAATAATTACATTTAATATAATTACATTCAACAATTAAAACTCAATATTTACTCTGGGCCTTATTCTTCTTCGGAGCTTTTTTGGTTGGTACGTCAATTGGATCGATGATCTTCGCAAACTTCATCGTTCCGGTAACCGCATCAGGTTCGTAATGTATCCTCTGGTTACACCAGTACGCCAGTCTGGGAACCCGCACCCGACTCGAACGTCTTACGCCACTGTCATCGCTGTCCAACTGTTCCGGTTGAGGAACGTTCAGAGGCACCCTTGATGTGGAAGCCCCGTCGCTCTGTTTGTTCCTCTTCTCGTAGATGGACTTCCTAGAAGGACTTCGAGGAGGAACACCTTCCGATCCTTCGTCTTTCCTGCTTCGTGGTTCGCTTTCTTCCTCAAGTGCCGACAACTTTCCTTTCTTCTTGGCCATCCCAGAACTTTTACTAACATTCTTTACATTCTTCCCCTTTCTGATCATCTTTATCTTTGTCTCCGCCTCTTTCTTCTTCGGTGAAGCGGTACGTTGAGCCATCGGACTTGACTGATGAGGCAGTGACCGTAAACCTTTCTTTGTTTTTGGTTCCTTGATCGAATGGACATTGTGATCCTCGTCAACTTGATCATCTTGATCATCCTCATCTACTGGAACAGCAGATTCCTTCTGTTTGTTTTTATTGGGAGACTTCCTAGGACTTAACGGAACAAGTTCCGAAATGATATCTGCGTTAACACCTCCATCACTTTCTTCCTCGTGTTCTGGCAAAGTCCCTTGTAGAGTTGTCATTCCAAGGAACAATGGAGGTTGTCTGTTAGGTGCCTTAGCGACACGCTTACCAACACTCTTCCTCCGCTTTCCGGTCACCACATTCTTCCCCTTTGGCTTTGACTTCTTCTTCCCCGAAGCCCTTGAAGTTCCTGAAGTGGTGCTTTGGACCGCTGGGCTTTTGTAACGTGATTTCAAACCTTTCGCTTTGGTGATTGTCTTTGATCCACTGGCTAAAAGGATGTCATCTGCAACAGTCTCAACTCCACCTGCGTTGTCACCACCATCATCATCATCGTAATTCAACCTGGCCACGCTGCCACGGTCATTATTATTATTTTCCTTCTGGTTCCTCAGGTTTGTTTCGGATCCAGAAGGGATTTCAGTCATTTTGGTTACGGGACTTTGCGAATGTCGTGGTGGTGGCTGCGGTGGTTCATCAAAAGCCGGTGATAGTTGACGGTCATCTTCTTCCGCTTCATTTTCATCTGCACGCCTCCTGGCCATGGCAACACTTGCACGTGTCTGCCTTCCAGTGGCTTTCTTTACCTTCACTTCTCTTGTTTTTGACTTGGTCTTCCTTGTTTTTGGACCATTTTGTACACCGGTTTCTCCATCAGGACCTTTACGCATCGCAGCACCTTCATCACGAAGTCTATCAAAGGCTGAATCGTTTTTATTTGGTGATGATCTGTTTCCCGGTTCTTGGCCTTTTGGTAATTTTACAGGAGATGGAGATGGAATTGTTGCTTTACGTGACACTTTGGCATCACGGGTCTCGATGACATTTTCCTGTCTTGCTGACATCACCTTCTCCGGGTTCAACTTTGATTTCACGGTGCTGTTGATCAAAATGGGGATCTTGGACCGAGCAGATGACTGCGGTGTGTGACGTGCAAGAACATTGTCACGAGGACCACCTCTGGGTGAAGAGTAACCGTGACCATCATCGCCGTGAGATTCTTCGTCGAAGGCAACGCTTTTATTTGCCGGTTTCTTTCCTGGTTTGTCAACATTCTTTGCTTTTTTAACAGGTGAAGGTTGATTTTCTATTTCATTTTGCCTGTCTGATTTCTTCTTATTATTATTACCCTGCCTTGTCTTTGTTTTAGAATAAGGCACTTGTAAATTTTGATCATCATCTTCTTCATCTTGATGGTCAACTGCTGATGGCCTTTTCATCGTTACTTTAAAACTTCTACTGTTATCTTCTCGAAATGATAATGCATCACCGATAGATAATCTCAGCGGGATAACGTCTTCAACAATTTCTACCACCAAAACAAAAACACTCATATTAAAGTAAACCCCACAAAATAAACCCAAGGAACGTTTTCAGATACAAATTTTCACTTTGATTATGTACCAAGATCATCAGGATTGAAGGCAAGCTTTTTAGGAGTGATGGTCTTCCCAGATGATAATCTGAAATGTACACAGCAAGATATAATCGTAATTAGAATGGTATATAGTAAGGCAGGGTGTCTACTAAACTTTCATTTCAAAATTCCAGTATATTTCCAGTATTTTCAAGGATATTTGTATAACTTTTCTCCAGGACACAAAATAGATAAAGTGAAAGATAATTACATAATATTTAATGGCGGATATATCTGCTGTGTTTTCCACATAAACCACTATTTAATTTTAAAAAAACTTCAGTTTTCATGATGGAATTCATACCAATCTGTGATTATCATCTTCCCTGAGTTTTCCAGGTTTCCCAGAGTGGTATGAACTCTGACAGGGTTGACAATTTACCTGACACGTTTAGATGTTTTTGATCGCGATGGCAAATTTGGGAACGGCGCAATCGACACACTTTTCCGTTTATGCGAAAGCGGAGTCTGAAAATTAATCCATTTATTTTCAATCAATTTTACAAAACAATACACACTTGTGTTTTAATATTTTTACCGGTACAGCAGGATTGCTCGGATGTAATGGCGTACTAGTCGAATTTCTTGTTAGGGAACTTCTAACTTCCGATTCATCGGTGAAATAGTCTTCGAAGATATCGAAACCTTAAAATGAAATTATACCAGCAAAACGTTTAATTTCACCTGTATATAAAAGGGAACGATAAACTCTTAATTATATTGATTATATCCAAGGTTATATCAAATTAAAACATGAATTTGTGAATGGACATTTAAAATGTATTGAAAATAATATTTATAAAATTATTTAGGATGAAACCTCAAAATCCAACCAAACCTCTTTCATCTTTGCGGATAGTTTTTCCTTCCGCAATGTTGACACCTGTTCTTCTAAAAAAATAAAAGATTCACATTTATAAATTTGAGGTGAAACCAGAATTTACAATTTAATGTACTGAATTTATTTACTTACCGGCCTTGATACATGTCATGTCCTTTGGGAGGTGGAACCCAAGGCCTGCGGCAATTCTTTATATTAGCCCGATTAGCCATATAGAAACTGCATCAAAGCTGAAATCGATCATAAAAAAATAAGCCTAAATTATATGTTCGCGTCCAATAAAGGCTTAAATAAACGTATCTAATCAATTTCCGCAACATTAAACTACTAATAACGATACTAACCACTCCGCCACTTGTGCAAAACAATGTTAAAACGATAGATTCTCGAGAAAATTGCAAATATGGTTAACTTCCCGATAATTTCCTACAACATCGAACCATAAATGCGCCAAAAATTCAAAACTTATGGCAGTTGCTCAATAACAGACTAACAAAGATCACTTTAGTCCGTTGGCTCGATGAAGTGGTTAACCTTTCATCTCTATTCTCATTTGTCCAAGTGTACCACCCAGAAACGGTATAATTACATTCCATAGGCTGATCCAGTAAGCTCCGCCTAATAAATTCGCGCCAAATCGGCATCCGCCAATGAAATTATTTACGGCAGGAAATGGTACCGCCCACATAATTTGCCAGTTCCAGAAGGGAATTTTAAATTTCATTTGGGCTACGATTTGGCGTTGGATCGATTGCAAAAATGAACAGCAGGGAGTTTATAGAGAAATTAAATGAAATTCGATATCCTGGAGGTTGTGGTTTACTCCCAGAGAACTTTGATTGGCTTTTTCACGATAAAAATACGAGTTCGTTCGTGAAAATATTTTGCGAGAGAATTTCAGCTGCGAATTTCGTCTCATCCGATGAATTGGACATGTAAGTTAATTATGTTTATAATTGGTAATAACGCTTACAATAAATAATATTTTCTTTTATTTCTACTGTTAGATATAAATCCATTTCTGAAAATGACGCAGTACTTGAAGAAAATGAAGCATTTCCTCTCCTGGATCAATTTGAAAAATCCAACAATCAAATTGGGTATAAACGGTATAAATAAATACAAAGTTATAATTATATACATTTAAAATTAAATAAACACAATATCGGATACTAATAAATAAATAAAACATTCAGAAATATCAATTAATTGAACATTAATTAACTTGTAAATTTGTAAAAACTATAAATATAGTTCTAATCTTATACAATGTACAATTAATCAATGTTAATATCGTATATTGTTTTAAAATTTCAGGGAAGAAAAGAAGAATATTGGTGAGAAATTAGAAGCTGTGAAGAAGAAACGCGAAGAAGTTGCCGATTTGAAAAAGATTTTTGAGTAAAATAACCGTAAACACTTGTAAAGTTTCACTTTGTACAGCCAAGTTCTAATTAAAATTAACTCTTTAATTCCTTAGGCAAAATTTAGAAAAGGCCAATTTGGAATTGACAAGAGTGAACAAGTTGCATGGAAAAGTTTGGATGCAAAATCAAGAATTATTGCATGACTGCGCCAAATCCACAGACGTGGTCCGTGAAATATTTTCCCATGACTTTACCATGCTATATGAAGTTGGAACTTTCATGAATTTGGTAAACATCTTAATGGTTTTCCCCTTTATATTAAACAGGTGAATCAGACTTTGAAAGATCTTGTGGAAGAACTTACAAAGACGAAGTGCGTGTTTTTCAAAGCGTTCAATTCGCCGGACAGCGAACATATTTTTGCCCAAAACTGTTTGGACCGTTTCTTGAAGACAGAGCAGAAGGTGAACAACTCCATCAAGACAACTCTAACAAACTTCATAACGGTATAAAATTACTACATAATTAAATTTTGAAATTCTCCATGCGAGAGCAAAAAGTTCTGCTCAATTTTGCGCGCGTAATTACAAATGGAAAAGTTTGCAAATCAAGGCTTTTGCTGAAACTTTTTCTCTCCTTTAGTCATTTATTCCACTCTAATGTTGTAATAATAACTGATTTTTATACCGCAACCTAAAGGCCAGGTCATTGATAAGGGACCTTGACGCGAATGGCACGGACAAACAAATTTTTGAAAGGTGATGATAAAAATGTTATTCATTGTTATTGCATCTCAACTTTAATCAGGGTGTCTACTGACCTGGAATACTTTAATTCATTAATTAAATCCAGGAATATTATAATTTATAGTAAGGCATTTTGAATTTTCTTTCTTTACTTTCACATGATGAATAATTTTAGTTTCTTTTTTGAGAAAGAAGTATATTCTGGAATTTTGAAATTGCAGTTCAGTAGACACACTGTTAATCTTACCTATAATTGTGTACTTAAATCATCCATCATAATCTTTCAGCATCAAACAGGATGAGATGAAATTATTGGATGCGAGCTTGAAAGCGGTTAGCGCGCAAGCCGCTTCAGAAGCGCTCCAAAGTGAACTCAAAATGCCCATCACTGCAATAGATGAAAAACGTCAGGCAAAGTATAAATAATATAACCAATGGAATAATCAACTTACAGAGTGTGTAATTAATAAAGAAACTTAAAAGTAACTGTCCGCTATTTTGCCGCAGGTACCTGAAAGACATCCATAAAGATCTTGAAAGGATCACCAAGGACAAGGATAGGGTTTACAAATCTGCACAGGAAATGGTCGAAGATAAAGCTAGATTATTTCACCTTCAGTGGGAAGTGGACAAATTGGATCTGATATTAGAGAGGAGATTGTGTTTAGATCGGCTTCTGGATCAGGTAATTAATTGATGACTTTTCCTGGCCAAAAAAGTTGTTTCACAGTGTAATTGATTGTCTTTGTGTAACAACTGTGACAACTGGTCACATTAACAGTTGTACATGTGTCTGATTTGTAATAAATTCAATGTAATTTGAAGGTTAAGGGCCACATCGTAGGACAGTACACCCGCTGCGATACCATATATGCTTGTTTTTCTGCAAAGAAGCAACAGCTGTCAACTATTGTTAGTTTGTGCCAAGAATGTTGCAAGTTGTGCATGTCCCAAGTTGAAAAGCAACATGGTCAAATGGTAAACATAAATTCTGAGATTGATTCACAATTTTTTTCCAAATCAAGCGCTAAGGTGTTCGCACGTGAAATCAATTTTTTATTATTATTGCTAGAATTGGAAAAAAATGTTCATTGCTCTTGTATATTTTGTGTATGTACTATTTCACCTTGCAACAAATATAAAATGTAATCGTTTTAATTATTATATTACAGAACACCAAAGTGGCACTGGATAAGTTCAGTTCTGCCGCGAAGCAAAGTCAATCTAATCCGATAAGCCCCAAACAATCATTGGGTAAATATGAGTAAATTTTAAAATGAAAGTGGGGAAAAATGTGAAGTGAAAGTGTTTAAAAGTTAGCAATGTATTTACTTTTGTAGAGGTAACAGAAGTGAGCGAAAATATCCTGCAAGTACGGAAATCAATTTGCAACCATCTTGCAGAAGTTTACAAGAAACTAACCAAATTGTGAGTATTTTAAAAGTGAAATTGACCACCCTTACATGCAGACCACCTGACAAAGTTGACCACTGTATAAGATATGGGGGAAAATTAAATTGTTCCCTTGACAATTTCCTGCCCAGTAATTTGTCACCATGATAACAGATAAGGAATAACCCCAATTCAATAATGTCTTTGCAATTCCTGGTCATAAATGTATTTTGTGACGTCATCGGCCATTTGGCTTCATGTTGGCTGCCAAAATTTCCCTAGATTGGCTCTTTTTAATCCAACACCGTAAAACTGTAAAATTTTAATTCTGGCTGCCATTGTCTGTGTGTAAAATTGCACACTATTAGTACGTAGTACATTCATTTTCTATGCATTTTGAAATATGTTAACCGGATTTCACGCCAGCAAAGGAAACCATGATTAGTATTCAATTAACCTTTTTCAGAAAGCAGCCATTGGCTGAAAAACCAATTAAAAATGGCGTCTTTAGTTGGGATGAAGTGGTTAAACTGGTTTTCTGCCAATCAGTTTGCAGCTTTATCCCAACTATGGCCTCCATATTGGAAAAAGGCGGTGCTACTGAAAAAGGACAATTGCTTTAGTGAACAAGACTTTATATCATTTTGAACTTATTAAGCATACTCATCTTCAACTGTTCAGGGAAGAAGCAGTGGAACTTCTGGAAAGTAAACTTTGGGATGGGGACTCCGATAGGAGTTGTCCACCCAATCCCGCGCCACTTCCTGTGACACTCGCTTGTTCTCAACTTCAGGAGAGGTTGTCCACCATTGAAGAGAAAGCTGCATCAAACTCTGAATCCTACCAGGAAAAACAAAAGGTGAAGTCCAATATATATTCTATTTCTAACTGCACAGACAGATGGTAATGACTGCACGTGAAAGTCACCGCATTTTACTTTGTAATTTCCGTAGCATCTATTTTAATATAGTACTGTTCTCTGCTTCAGATATTGAAAAAGGACCCTGTTCTGGTGCAACAACGAAGTCTGTTCTCTTTGTTTCACACAAATCCTTCACTTCTCAAGAAAGTTGTCGAAGAGCTGGAAGCGAGAAACGCAAACAAGGATTGAACTTTCGCAAAATTGAATTCACGAATTAACTTTTTACTTGGCCATCACGTGTTTATTTGAAATACTATATTTAACAACAAGCTTACATTAAGATTAAATATTATATACTAAAACAAACAACCTGCCATCTACATTTTTTACACTGTACCGTTTACAGTCACCGTTCGTTGGTCATTCGAAGCGCACGAAGGAACTCGACTTCAAAAATGAAAAGCACAATTATTATTATATTGTAATATACATAATATATACACAACCCTCATAACTGACATACACAGAATATAATTTCTAATTATAGTTATAATGAGATGATCTTATTTTTATTGCCACCATCACTGGACATTTATTTTTATACGCGACTTTCAACTAAAAGATCTTAAATTTGTTTTTAACAGCTAAATTGGAGAAAGTTTAAAGTAACATCATAATTAGTTATAAAATGAGCAGATGCTCAGCTGGTTAGACTTAAAATTATTGTTTTCTATCTAACAAATTGAATTTTTCTTTCTATTAATTCAAGTATATTACTATAAAATTTAAAAATAGACAATTGACAAACAAATTTCTTATCTTTTCAAATGTACATCGAGTTGAATTGGAATGTTACTAGTTACTTTACATTATTATTATTAAGTAGATTAACAATCAACAGTTTGAACCGCGCGTTACCATATAGTTTTAGCGGGAAGAAGCTTGCCTATCTATTCTGTGTTTTTGTTTGTATTTTTCCCCCGAAGTTGCCACATACTGCAGGACTATATTTTGTATTTTGCAGGTTGAGTTGGTTTACCAACAACAGTAAGCAGCGGATAATCGATTCATTATTTAAAATGCAGTTCAACCCTAATGCTATCACAGCCTCCGCCATATTTGCAACTTTCATCCTGCGCAACAAAATATAGAAAGTCAACATTTCTCATCGATGCGAAATTGTAACGTTCAAAGATATGCTTTTACAATTGTCCGGTTCCCCAAACAATACTTTACGTACCACGTAACCCTACTTTGCGGCAAATAGGTTCTGTTGGTCTTGGTTGTTCTCAAACTCGCTCCACGCGTCGCTAAGTTCCATGAATATCATTCTTGCCAACTGTTCATTCTCTGATCCAGCAAGCTGCACAGGAAAACAAACAAAAACAAAGAAAACTATTATATTTATATCCAGGCAATCTTTTCGTAAAATATCATGAATTACAAATTGTAAAGTTTCCAGAGCATATTCAGGGTGTCTACCGGTATTCAAATCCAAATCATAATGACTTTATCCGGATTCTCATCAAAATATTATGACTAATATGATAGAACACCATTCACAACATTTATTTCAATTTTCATCTTTACAGTGTATGAACACCAGAAATTGAACACTCATAAAAACATTTTAATTTAATGAATTGACTGTGTGGACACCCTGTATATGCAGGTTACTAGTTACATGTATATTTTCCAAATTAATTTTAATTTAAAACATTGTCCTTTAAATTCTGGAATTTTTTCTTAATCCCAGAAAGTGTATAATTTTTGACACTATTATATAATTTTGTTTATTGATTTCTGTGTTCCTCTTCTAATTTGCTTGGAACAAAATACCAATTAAGCATGAGACTTTGATATTCGATGGTTCATTCCACTTATTCATCAGTTTTTAAGGGATTAATGTGGTTTGCTATGTAACTATCTTTCACTTTTTGTATTTTGTGTCCTGTGAAAAAGTTATAAATATTCTTGAAAATACTAGAAGTATACTGGAATTTTGAAATGAAAGTTTAGTAGACACCCTGATTAAGGAATCAGATTAATTTCCATATTATTGATGTTAATGATACCACAATGATAACAGCCTGTATGAAATTAACTATTTGATGTACTGTTTTGTTCCTCACCTTGTCCGGGTGAACTACTAGACAAGCCTTCTTGTAAAATTTCTTCACGTCACTCGGATCCACCAGCTGATGCATCCCAATCTCCTTCCATTTCCTTTCACCTTCCCACAACACCGTGTGAAGGGAACATAACAAAGCCCTCAGGTTCCGTTGCTTTCCGTTGACCCATTCGAGTAACTGTGCACGGAATCAGAATTAACAACCTTTCCTGACAAAAATTTTGTGATTAATTCCAGTTATTTACTTTTATCTTCTCCGGATCCATATCTTTAGTGAGCTGGTCTTTTCTCATCTCGTTGATGGTGGAAGGTCCATCTTTCTTCGGCGTAAAACTGAAACCTTGAGTGCCGAGAAGGTCTCCGAATTCATCGCCTGCCAATCTCGGCTTCACACCTGCCATTGAAGTGTCTTTTTTCATTTATATATGTATTAAACCGATGCAGCTGGAATAGGGGATAAAAAAAGTACCGTAAGATTTTTGCGAAGGATCCATCTTCTGCGCGAACACGCTGTCGAATTGTCCGCTGCCGTAATTGGGTTTAAAACCCTGCTGAGGCTGAGATGGTGATTTAGCCCATTGGCCACCCTAAAAACAAAGCCAACTGCTAATTAGTGTATGTAACAAGTACCATGGCAAATAAATAACATTTGCTGTATGCAACTGTAACAAATTCCCCAAGTTTTCCCAGGTTTTGGCAAAATAATTGTAAATTTCTCAAGTTTTTTCTAAGTTTTAGACAAATTTTTAGCGAGAATTTAAGTTTCTCCAGATTTTAGACAAAAATGTAGCGAATTCCTTGAGTTTACCCTGAATTTTGTAGCTAAAATCTAAATTCCTGAATTTTCCAGATTTTTTACGTTTCCCTGAGTGGTACGAACCCTGCAAAAACAAATTAATGCACAAAGTTACTACTGTGTACCTCAGGTCCTGGTGAATTGGTCGGTCGTGGTTGATGCAGCGGACTGTTCGACCCTTGCGATTGTTGCCAACCGGGTGACGGCGCGGTCGGAGATGGCGATGGCTTGGCCTGCCAGTTCCCAAAACCTCCTTTGGCGTTCCCTCCACTTCCTAGACTTCCTACTCGCACAACCATCCATCAAGAACGGTCCTCATGTCACTCGATTCCAACCAGCAAGAAACCATACTTGCCCAATTCTGCAAACGGGTCTTTGGTTGTCGCTTCCAAATTTGGACTCGACGCGTTCCTCGGGATGCTGGCCACGTTAGCGGTAATCCTCGTTATATTTCCACCGGGGCCTTGAGTTCCAGGTGTGAATACCGAATCCCAGCTTCCCATCAGGTTGGGTTCGGCCGGTTTCGGGATCCCGGGACCGCTCTGCGAAACGCGGAAACCGACGCGGTAAGTCCGCCGCGCGAAGGAGTAACATTTCACGTTTCATTCTTACCCATTTCTCGGAGTGAGAATGAGAATCATCAGACACCAGAGGATCGAAGAGTTCGTCGGTGCCATTGCTGGCTCGCGGCTCTTGTATGATTGGTACCGATTGATGGTCGTCCGCTGAGAACGGGTCGAACGCGTCACTGGAGATAAGTGTGGGTTTCGAGTTGATGGTGGATGAAGTGTTGACTGCACCACTGAGCAGGTCAAAGTTGGTGGGCAGACGATGGCCACCGACGTGGCTGTTGGAAGAGTCTTCCACGATGTCCAGCAACGCGGAATCTTCAAGGTTGTCTTTGTTCTGCCCTTTCAGATCAAGAAGGTCCACGTCATCTTCCTGTTTCTGTGGTTTGATTTCCTGTAAAAATACAAACGCACCTTATAAAAATCAGGTAATAATTCAGTGTGTCTACTGAACTTCGGTTTCAAAATTCAAGTATATTTCCAGGATTTCAAGAGCAAATACAATAAAATCCCAGTATAATTCCAGTTCAGTAGACACCGTGTAATTGCCCATTATGTTTACCGGTTGCTTGCCAGCGGTCGGCCGGTGGTCACCATCACCTCTTTCCCACTCCAGAGTGGACATGAAGTCCGTGGGAACCAGAGGAGCTTTCCCCGCGAGTGGCGGAGGAGGCCTCTGCGGCTTGGCCTCCTTCGCTTTAGGTTTCTCTTTGATCCGTTCTAAACACACTGTAATAATAATGTATTAATTAACTGTTGACATGTCTTAAAACTTTTTCTTACCCGCTATTAATTAAATCAACAACTTACGAGTGAGTAACTGTAACGTACCAAATTGTGCATAAATGTGCTCCTGCTCCTCTTCGGTTGTGAAGAGGATTTGAGGATCAATGGGCTTATCTAGGATCGGTTCCCAAGGGCTGTTTTCGGTCCAAGCTCTTGGGGCCTCGTTCGTGAATCTCACGGCTATCTCCATCCGAAAGCCTTCAGGGTATCGATCAGGCTCCTCCACACTGTCCAGCTCATCACTTGCGTAAAGAAATCGTCACAAACATCTCACTCAGGATCAAATTCCACTTATAACTTCTTAATCGTCAAAATATATCTAAACAAGTTCAATATCAGGGTGGTATCTACAACATTGAACAATGCTATAATTTCCATTATATTCCCCCAAGAAATCCAGGAACTCCCTGACACTAGTCACGCTATTCACTTCCATGGTTCATACCAATCTGAGATAACCATTTTCCCTGAGTTTTCCAGATGGTTCTTACCAAGTAAAACTAAGAGTAGCAGCTCCTTCTTCGATGTAACCGGTGTGAAACTGGACATGCGCCATCCTTATCGGTGAAACTTTCCCAAGATTGGACCTAGCGTGAGACACGCTTACCGTCACGTCACCGCGAACTTGTACGTTAAGTGGAATTGAAACACGTCCATCGGTATGGTTGTAATGTCTACATACGTAAACCAATATCATGTTTAAGATCATCACAACATTGAAATATATGTTTAGTCAATCAACTAACACGTACCTTATTCGCTCGTAATCCTGCAACGTGCTCAGAATTCTATCTTTGCCGACGAACACTTCAGCGAAAGGACGACATCCATCCCTATGGTAAAGAATGTGAAAATATCAGTTGTAATTTCTAGATTGTGTTTGTTTTTTTTGAGTCGCCTATCACCCTGAGTTGTATCCTGTGTTTATATCAAATTCCCCAAGTTTCCCAGGTTTCAGCACTGGATTTTGTCAAACTCGTTACTCCCTGAACTTTTTTTGCAAATTCTCCGAGTATTCCAGATTTACCTGACCGGTATGAACCTCCAATTGCGTACCTTAGTTTAGTAAAGAGTGGAACTGGAATGAGAGTAACAGCTGTCACGGTGACCGTACGGTGATGTGGAAGAGGTTTATCCGAAGACAGTAACTGGCAAAAGTTGTTTAAGTACCTGTAACATATTGTTAGATTAGACATCAATTTCCTAAATATACGTACTTATTTAAAATAACATCACCTTTGCTGCGAAGCAGCCAATCCCGGTGGTGATCTCCTAATCGCAAACATCTGAAGCGCGTTGTCCGGTTTATCAAATAGTTGGCAGTACATGAGGAATGCTGCGATGAGAAGAGCCGTTGAAGCCTTACCATCCTTAAAAACCAATTTCCAATCTCAATATGAGGATTCCGTAAATATGAATTTACAAAACAAGTTACCAAACAATGCACTACGCAGACGTTTCTAGGATTCTCCGACAACCACTGGAACATTGACTTGCACAGCGACACCAGAGACCTCAAAGGCGGCGCGCATTTCGGTTGCCAAGGTGCTTCCAGAACCTATCAGCAATTTTTATAAAATCAAACAGGGAATTGCAAAATGGCATTATTAGTTACTTGTTTCATCTAACCTTTCCGTTAAACTTAACAGGGTTGTACGACCGGCCCGATACGTTATATACATAATAGTTGGTTCCGTGACGCGCATCCAACATTCCTCGTACGTCTTCTATGTGGTTACGGTAAGTCGATTCTAAACCCTCTGCAGGGAAAGACATTGCTGGATAAAGAAGGAAAAGAAAAAGGGCAAGGTATATTATATAATAAAACACTTTATTTCCCAAAATGAGGAATATAGTTATTAACAAACCGGCAAGACGAGACGTGATGTACGTGAAATCCAGATCAGTCCTTGCTATTGACCTTTATATAGAAACGAGAATTAGATATCAGTCAGTCAATGTTAAAAGCTAGTATTATTACAATCATTTTAATTTAAGCCATATTTTAACAGTGTATATTGTGTGTTAATAAATTGCATGTTGAATACAGTCATATACGTACTGCTGGACTGTTTGCATGACTTTCGATGAAGTTTCTCTGATATTTTTCAACCAATTCCCAGCTCCACCCCTCAATGATGTCAAGAAGCTGCCACTGGAATTGTTGGAGGTGGATGATGAGACTGCCGGCGCCGGCTGCGGTTGATGCACCGGCGATGAATTTTGCAAGCCTGCTTCTGGCACCACTTGGTTAGAGGAAGGACCATGCGCTAAACAATTACACCTTCATCAGTATCAATCTCACATTAAACTGATTCACATACACCCACCACTTACCAGCCAAACTTGACCCCGCGTGCTGTTCAAGGGGTAACGGATCGGTGAGGACAATGTTCCTCGCTTGCCCGATTTCCCTCAGCCTTTCCACCGCATCGTGGATTGACGGCCGGTCCAAAGGGTTCACTTGCAACATCCCACCTGTGACAATACCCCCTTATTTATAATCCCCAGTAATTATATATCACTTTCATCCGCGCAAGTTAAACTCACGGATCAAGTCGTGAAACACTTCGTATTTGGTGTCGCTCGCCGGGATGCTGTAGTTGCCGTTGAGGATCCGGAGCTTAGCGGAGTCTTCGAAAGGATGTTCCATGAAGCAGAGGGAATACAGTAGACAACCTAAAGCCTGTCACGATTCCCATGAGGTATTTAAGTCGTTTGGTTACTTTACGGGGAGGTCACGCGTCGTACGTACCCATATATCGACGGCTTCGTTTATCGGGTAGTTATTGTACGTGTCCAGCATTTCGGGTGCTCTGTACATAGGAGTGGTGACCTTGGCCATCTGCAAACGTTATACTACTTTACTGCAACCGTAATTAAACACAACTGGTAAATGCAACAGGGTATCTGCATGTCTACCGCAAAATTCAACTTTTCCAGGATTCCCATGACCATAAACAAAATTCGACGATTTTCCTCCATTATGATGTGGACAATATACCTTTCAGATTTCATTTGATTCACTCCTTTCAAATCAAATTCAATGACCTCAATTCTTCCAAGACTTAATCATAAAGTTGCCACTACTTTCATATTTTGCAATTCCCTGACTTCCCCCTCAATCAATGACAATATCTAACTTTTCCAGATTGTTTAGACAAACTATCCAGAGCATATTGTATACAGGTTAAACTAATACATTTATTAGAACCATTTTTGTAAACAATTGTAATTTAAAACGCATTCAAATTGCATATTAGGTATTTATTTAAATCAATTTTCCTGAATTTTCTTTAATTTTTAGCTATAATCTAAATGCCTTTAGTTTTCCAGGTTTCCCTGAGTGATATGAACATTATACAATAATGAGAAAGTAACTGCAATTTAACTGTCATCTATTACTTTTGCAAACAGCTAAAATTATTGTTGACCATCGAGAATTTATTTACTTTTCTATCATAAGTATTATAAATATTCATTTCACCAATTTCCCTGACTTTCCAGGTTTTCCAGCCGAGTGGCAACCCAGCAGTAATATAATATAGCTTACATAAAGTTTGACAAAAAAATGTTAATGTGAACTAACAACAAATCCCGTATTTTCAAATATATTCCAAATGGTTTTTGTTTTTCCATCCATTACTTTTCCAGGAAATCCAGGAATTCAATTACAGCTCAGACACCCTGTATAAATGCATTTAGAGATGATGAACAAACTGACTTCTTCTTCCAGAAGGTTCCTTCTGATAGCGGACCACGACAGATCGGGGAAATAGTTCATCGTAGTCGCGCTGCCAAAGTCACAGAGTTTGATGTGGCCCGAGGAACTGAGCAATAAGTTCTCAATCTGCACGTTTCCATTACAAAAAGTTGTTGTAATCACTCGTATCATTACACGATTACCCATTAGATCGAACCTTCAAATCTCTGTGTATCACTGGAGGTTTCTGCAGGTGCATGTGCTGCACGGCGCAGCAAGTTTGGTAGAAGACCTGCGTAACTTGTTCCAGCGGAAGAGGTTGCTGCCTCTTGCGTAAGATGTCGACTAGAGGGCCACCTGTCCGTAACAGAAGCAGTTCCACTGAACAGTTTATTTAGATCTTACCCAACTGTTGTTACGTGTCAGCATGTGTTACCTGTGCAAAGCTCGGTGAGGATGAGGTACTCGGCTTTGCCGTGTCCGGAAGTTTCGCGGTCGGTGCCGGCGGCGGCTTCGAATTTTATCACGTAAGGATGGTCCAGTTTTTTCTGATTCGTTTTGGTTAAAGATAATTCTTCCAACACATAATAATAAATAATAACAACAATAATATAATTTTGAATAGATGAAGTTTGACAACTGATCATGTCCACCATTTTCCATGACCAATTTCAAAATTCCAGGATTCACATAAATCATTTTACACTCAAAATGCCATCAAGTATTTCTTCCAAATCAAATACATATAATAGTTTAGAGCAGATGACATTTGACGAAAATATTCATGTGAATAAATTCATTATTTTTAAAAATATTTCGAATTATAGTTATGATTATTTTGAAATTCCAGGACCCTTCCGAGAAATTTCAGAGAATTCCATGTCAGTAAACAACCTGTATTAAAAAAGGTATTCATGGACTACAACTGTTGCCCACACATTATCTGGACTTCACAAACAGTTTAAACGTAATTATATATTCATTTAACATTTGAAGGGTTTCAATAAATAGTTTTCCTCATTTGAAAGGATACCAGGAATGCAATTTCTTGTCGGATAACTTTGCTGGCCTCCACGTCCACAGCTAACAATCTCTGAATAAAAAGGAAAATACAGGTTGTGGATCATCATTTACACTGCATAATGATTATGAAGTTTTCATAATTATTACAACCACTTATTCACCTTGAGTGCAAACTCTTTCCCCGTTTCTATGTCCTGCGCTAGAAATACAACTGCATAACCACCTGAAACAAAACAAATCAATATTAAAAACCAAATCAATATTGGAAACATATCGAATTAATATTTTATAAGGTTACATGCTAAACTTCAGAATTTAAATCAAAATGAAAAACAAATAAATGTGCAAATACAATTTCCCATGCATGGGAAGTCAGAGAATATATTAATAATAAAATATACAATATACGAAGCAGATTCCTGGTTATTTGAACATGAATTGCTCAATATTTTGTGAATATTGATGGGAAAATTCACAAGTTAAACTAATTTTAATTAATATAATATTTTCTAGAAAAATGTTGTTCCACATTTCATTATTTCATAATTCCCTGGATAACATTATTTCTTTGATTACGTCTTCCCATAAACATCCTCCTGACATTACAAACTAAATAATGGAGAAAAATGTGAAATTAGATACAGTCAATAAATACAAAAAGCAAAAAACGCAAATATATATTTAAAATCTGCAGACCAAACCAATCACGATTCAGTGGATGGGAGTATATCAGTTACTTTAATCAGGTGCTTTAACAGTCACATAGCAGACTATCATGAAAACATGTAATCAATTTACGACGGAATTTTGCGCACAAACCTTCTGCAATGACGCGTTTAACCCTAAATTTCGACGTTCCCATTTCCACAATTTGGCCCACAAAATCGTTGTCTTCTCTCATTCCGCTCCCACTCAAATACCCCAGAGCCGATTTGAACAATTCCGACATTTTCCAGCGCACAATTGATGGTTTTCAAGAAGCCTCAAATGTTTTTCGACGCCGCACCGCCATCACATCAACCGCAACTCCTCTATCTCCAACGTCAATCTCGAACATTTCATGTCAAACTATACGCGATTACCATCAAGGGCACCAGGGGCGCTGCTGTCCGTTGATACCGTGCTGTGACGTCACTCACTTGCACTTGATCTTCACAAAAAATTGAAGCGACTACTAAAGGCAGCAACGCCCCTGATGAGAGCATTCGGAACTAGCGCTTCAACCGAGCGCAATACATAAGGGAGAAAACTATGACGCTTCTGCGTTTGGAGTCTCACTAACACAAACATTATCGACGTTATTTCAAACACAAATTCTCATGTTTTAAAGGGAAAGTAAAACATGTTACTGTTGACAACGCAAAACTGAGAATTAAATGCATTTATTAATCCGTTAACCATTTCGCGACGGTTATAACGAGTAATTAATTAAAAACTACGAAAATGTTGTTTGCTCCAGTACATGCAAATTCCATTTTTGCCGGAGGGGTGCAGGCTCTTCGATCGGTCGTTCCAACGGTCGACCGAGTCAATTTATTTACCATATTTCCCGCTGTGCTGACTACTGCGTTCACCCCCTTGGTTCCAACAAAATTACTTTATGATATCATGATATTCACATTTCACAAGTTTCCTGGCGTGTTTCTTAGGTTTTTCCGTGTGGTGGCGCTATGGTCAGAGCATGCCTTTTAGCATTGCTTTTAGTGCTGCTTCGGCGCCATCACAGTGCTGCTAGATATAGGAAAACAACTGCAGTGCCTCCACACGACAATTTTGGGAACTATCGCCAGGAAACTTGTGAATGAATAATCACATACCCTTTCTTTTCTACACCCTTTTAAATTTAATTACTCATTAATTCCCAATAGTTACACGAGCATCATATGTAATTTTTCTTTCATTTTAGGGTTTTGTTAAAATTATAGGGGCCGTTCCAAACTTACGTAATGGCAATTTTACATTGCTCAATCCACAAGTTACTATATACATATGTTTGTTCACATTTTTTGGGATTATGACGCAAGGTTCCCTTGGTAAAAACCATTTACGAGCATAAATATGGGTGCGTAACATTTGGCAACAAAAAAGTTGTCCTCGTACAGTGGGTACTTTTTTTTGGGTTTTAGGGGCTGTCAAGGCGAGGACGTCCAACGTAATTTTTAACCAAAAGCAAAATGAAAAGAGAAAGTTGTGTGGAATGTATGCAGCCATGACACGAGTTGAAATTCAATAATAGTGCGAATGAATAAGAGCTTGGCATGCGTAGGTAAATGATAATACCTGTGCAAAACTTTTTTAAAAAAATATACAACCAAGTGAAGGTTGTAACGGTACACATTAGTCGTGAGTTGTAAATATACTCTTTAGTCTACACAACAGACTCGAGGTCAAAATTATACCTAAACTCAACTATGTACAACAACTTGCCATACATAAACCTAAACTGCACCATAAATATGCCAACTTTATATAGGTTTTTAATGGTGGCAAAATACCAAACGTTCAACACACAATCCCATGGAGTGCTATTGCATGTATACATTCAAAAGTTAATTACTTCCTTGTAAGTAAAAAAGAAAAAAATTAGTTAACCCTCGGTTATAACGAAAGTTGACATGTCCTTGTAACCAAGTACTATGCTATTTATGTTATAATGGTGAAAGTAGTTAATTAAAATATACTGGTATTATAAAGTATTGCTGTCATTTATGTTGAAATTGTATTAGTATAATATTGTATGTATTATCATTCCTAAGAGTGTCATTACATATATAGGCCTAATTCACTTGTAAATTTACATTCTGATTCATTTTATTAGCATTAAGTATGTTTAAATGTGCTATACTATATTTAAAATATTAGGTATTGTAATGTATTTAGTATAAGATGGACACCGAGTGCCGGAAGTTACGTCATATCGCACGTAGGTGGGCGTGGTCCATTTTTGCCCTTCTATGATTGGTTGCATTTTATCACCAGAAGATAGAGGGGCCTGTTATAGCTTCAGACAGTACTAAATTCAACCAATCACAGAAGGGCAAAAATTGACCACGCCCACCTGCGTGCGATATGACGTCACTTCCGTCGCTCAATGACCCTCCTATACTTCTGTATTGTAATTTATTATATTGCATAATAATTATATTTTAATATACATAGTTTATTTGTGTTGTACTAATTGTATTTGTGTAATTTTTATATTAGCACACACTGTAGTGTATTATATTTGTATTGCACTGTATTGTATAAGTATTTAAAGAGTTGTTTCCTGCTTAGACAGGTTGTCAAAATGGCTAAACATTTATAATATAATTCTACGTAATATGAGAATGATATTTAAAATGTTACACAAAATATATTTTAATATTATACTATATTTCCCAATTGATATCCAGGTGGCGCTGCTAATTCTTTACACCAATATGGTTTAATTAATAAGTGCACTTACTTAATAATTAGCAAAAAATACCAAAAGATGAATTATGGTAAGGAAATTGCGGAATTGTTTAAAGTGAGGACCTAGACGAATGATGCGCCACCTGTCGCCAACACTTGGCACTAATCCCCGTAGTACTGTCATACATTTTACGACGTTTTACGGGGAAACTGTTACTCAACTATACAGGGTGTGTCAGAAGTCTATTTTTACATTTTCCTCTAAAAAAAATTTGTCATATCATACAGTTAACATGGGATAATAAAAGTTTCGCGTAGTTGTGATATTTGTTTTGCGTAACACCAGATATACATATACTACAACCAAAGGAAAGTTTGATGTTTATGAGGAAGAGTAGTGACTGGATTGCGTGATGACAAGCAAGTAGGCTTATTTAATTGCGCAACATGTGTGAGTGAGTGGCATTCACTTTTTCCTTGTCATTGGCCTGGCATTTATATAAATTGTAACCTTGCTCCGAATTTTCCCTCATCTTCCCAATGTGCAAAATCACAGTGAACGACACCGTTTCTAAGAAGTGGACAACATTCACCAGCCACTAACAAAACCACCATTTCCCTATGTATAATAATAAAGTGACGCAAAGCCGCTCCCTAATTGCGTGCATTTGTCCAAATATCAACATCCAACCAGGATTCGACACTGAATTATAGTTCAATTACATTTCTTGATAAGTCCATGTTAATTAGTCAGAACAGTAGTACTCAAAATGGGCATGTTCAAATTAGTGACAACTGAAAGTAAGGCTGTCAAGCAAATACTTTTTCCTAACATATAAGATTTTTTCTCAAAAATATAGTTGTTTTCAAAAACAATTAGTATTTATTTCAAAAATGTAGGAACTTACTTCAAAAATATAGGAATTCATTTCAAAAATATAGGAATGGTTTTTTAAATTATAGATTTCTTTAAATATAGGCATTTTTTCACAAATATAGGTTTTTGTTCAAAAATGTAGGATTTGTTTCTCAAAAATAAACTTTTTTCTCAAAAATAAACTTTTTTCTCAAAAATAAACTTTTTTCTCAAAAATAAACTTTT
>JAQFZQ010000557.1:0-30690 GCA_034696005.1 Glomeris marginata | reverse complement strand
ACGCAGCATGGGCGTGGCCGACTTATTTGCCGAATTGGTTCTTTGAATTGGCCACGCCCATGCTGCGTTACGATTCGTTACTTTGCCTCTTTTTTTTTACCTATCTACCGCCCGGAACTACTATAGAAGAAGCTGCAACAAATGGGACCTAATTCCCGTATGGTTTGCGGACCGATAGCAATCATATCTGGCCGCAACCAACCGAAACTGATGTAGAGGTGCATTCGGATGAACATCTATTTCCAGCTAATTGGTCTATATACGTAGCTTCAAAATCAGTGTTTAAATAACCGGAAAGTACATTTAACTTTTTTACAATTTCAACTTTTGAAGTAATTAAATTGTGACCACTGTTCTGCCGAAAATACCCTTTGAAAGTGCGTATACATATCAAAAAGTTGCAGGAATTGGTGCATCTTCACTCTTTATAGGTGGTAACATAGGCAATCAGGTATTTCAATTGTATTTAATTTAACTTTTAACGGGTGTTGCAGGTGAGTGCTGCTTCCCTCACTTGTAACTTGTAAGTGTTGGGGCCATACTGCCTATAAAATATGGCATAGGAAAATTAGTTATTGAGCAATGTTTTATAGTTAAAGTAAGGTTTGGTCTTTTAAAAAATATACGAGTGGTTCATCGGTTGTATTGATGATTTGACCTATCGCGCAACCTATCGCGGGCTGTTCGGGGAACTGTCATTGGATAAAGTCCGGTTACTCGATGTATACTTAAAATGGAAGCAGCCAGTGATAAGCCAGTCCAGGATCATTTTGATATGTATATCACATTAACCTTAATGCATTGGTCAATTTGTGTCCCATATTGCCGAAGAGGTGGTTTTAGTCATGTGACCGTTGATCTGTGGTACGCCGTGTCTTTCTTTCCAATATGATTCTAATGTGAAGTGTGTGTGCATTTAAATTGACAGAATGTGGTACTCACCCACTTTGCAAAGGCCTGCGATGACTAAAAACGAGGTGTAGATGAACGGTGTGCGCACGTAACTCCATTGCCAAGAGGCCACATGGACCCCGGTGGAGGCATGCTTCTCACCCGAAGCAGTAGAAGAAGAAGAGGAGGAGGTTGTGGTAGTGGTGGTGGTGGAGGACTGTCCCTGAGAAACACTGTTACCACTGCGAGGTTGCACCCTGTCCACCTGAGGTGGCACGTACACCTTCTGGTCCTGGCTGCCGGCTGGTGAACTGTTTGCCGCATTCACCAAAGCGATGACCAAAGCCAGCCATTTTGAAGTCACCACTTTCATCTTGCATCACCCCAATCTGAATAAGCGTGCAATGACTGACGTTTAGCTACGGATAACATCAACATGCCGAGGTACGTGATATCGATTAATTATTATTGACATTTTTAACTGCATGTGCTCGAATGAAAGATGCTGCTACTGTTATTTATTCAGCTTGCCATAAATATTATTACTCCCCTTTTAGAGCTCGTTTATCCATTCACTAACCTCATTTGGTTACGTACTTAGGGCCACTCCCACAAACTACTTATTCCGAAATAAATTGATCTGGGTGTGCACATAAAAACGGCAGCCCAATATAGATCCATGATTTTGTACCTTATAAGGGTATACTCTTACAGCACTGCCCTTATAATACAACGTTATTTTAATGAAACATCATTAGCAAACAAATTAGTGAATGTATATAACTTCGAAATTTACTGAAATGTCTTTATAAAGGGAGCCACTATAGAAAGATTCCACTGTAAAATGCAATTATACAACAGTGTGCCATGCTATTTATTTATAGTGTAGCATCCGAATAGCTTATGCTGTTGTACGTGTTTTCAAGCTGCGGTATGCCACATAATTATTTCACTGTTTCTCGTACTCGTGTTAAGTGTTTAAGTGCCAAAACTAAGGTGTGCTAACTAAACAAAAGTCAGATGATGAAAGGACAAACCTTATTAGATGCTAAATAAGCATCATTTTCACTTACGTCTAATGCCAAGTGGTTTATCTATCCACTACTGAAAAATATTTGCCGAGACATTTTCCGTAATTAGCAGTTTGCAAGCAGCATCTTTTTCAGATAAACTTAATTGCCCCCAAAAGACTCAAACTAATGAAAATATATGGCAAAGTATTCTCTTGGTATTATGTGATAAGATGTGAAATATTCGGTAGTTTGTCCCAAATTGATGTGGTCGAGTGTTACGGCGATGAAACCGTTACGCGTCAAACTCAGGTTAATGCCGAAAGTGCAGTGAATTTCATATGTATTGTTGCTGTAGACTGTGCTTGGATATTTATTTGTGGTACATCTGCTTAGGTATTTAGGAGGTGTTTGGGCGGCTTTGATGTTTCTCATACTTAAAACCGCAGCGAAACACAAATTGAAAAGGTGCACACACACCGTAAGGCATTAGGTGCTTTATCTGATCAAAAATGAAAACATTCAATTGGCTTGATGGATTTTTGGTAGCTTTAGTTTAATTGCAAAACGGGTTTAATGGTGATATTATTCAACCTTCAAGGAAAGGACCAAATGCTAGATTTCACGCACCCTGAAAAAGTTGCAATGTGGCTTTTTTTTGGTACCTTGCTTTTATTGAATTTATTTCAGTGACTTAATGCTGTATATGGCATTCATTTCTTTATGAACAACCATATTTCCATATTCAGTAAGGAAATAGCGTGCACATACATGAACAACTTTAATCGAAATAACTTTACCCACTCGGCTTAATAACGGGGCATGCGTGATGTTTCAATGTAAGGGATTTAACTGTTGAACCAGTGAAATACTGTCCAATATTTTCGCTTTTATGTTTGGGGGATCATTTATCATTGCATGCAAAAAAGTAACTCACTTTGAAGATGTAACATTATTAGTGGGTTTACCGCAAATTCCCAAATGCCGCTGCGGTGCTCCGAACGGGCCCTTCGACCCAATCGTTTAACAGGTTACTGCTTTGTTTCAACGCATATATTAATTAGACACAATCAGTTTATTAGATGGCAACCCTTAAAACTTTAATTGCGTTGATGCCCACTTGACTGTGCTGCACACGTAGCTGTTGCGGCACGCGCGTGTACATATTTCGCAGCGCGGTTGCGGTGACCCTACAGCAGTAAGTGGAATTACAAGGGCTCTTGCGTGCTATGCAACTCCTGCTAATCTATTTATTAAATTAATCTTCTCTCTCGCCTCTTTCAGGGAATTAAAGTAGCACCTTTTTGGTGCGGATCACATACTACGCGAACCTCTCGCGTCAAGTGAACCGCTCCTTACGTATTTTACATACTAATCTGTAGGGTATTGCACACATATAGGGCTTAAAATTATTAAATAATGTGGTAAAAACGATAACCTTAGTAGGAAATAATCAACTTTTGGCACTTGGATCTGCATGATGAACTTTGCTGCATGTATTGCTGAGAAGCCATCAGCAGCCAGGCAGTGAAGCCATTACTTTATGATTAATTGCAAACCATATTGTCAAACTATATATGCCAACAATGGTTTTTTATGTGCATTAGTGCAATAACATTAGAATCCATTTGCAATTACACAACCTTAACTTACCAATCACAGTACTTAAAAATAAGCCTCATGATTGCATGATACATAAAGGAAAAACGGGATTGAACCGAATACACAATCCATTCGGTGTATCGATTAATATCGATTTATCGATACGATCAAAGGGAATGACGATAAATGAAGGAAAAGCAACACCTTGACAACATGATAAATGACATTGTGAATTGGTTTGAGCGTAAAATCCTGGGTAAAATCATGATATTGTATTGCTAAATTCAGTGTTTTGGATGTGGAACCAAAGTTATATATGGTTTTTTTCAACAGTTGTACTATATGGGTTTCACATAGCCTATATTTGCAAATGTAATGATTTATGGATGATATATAGTATATATACTATACCTTATGGAGTTGTACTTGCTTCCTTCCTCCACAGTGTCTATGTGAAATGGTATAATAAGATGGTGTGTTCATAGTAGAGTTAACTTTGAAAACACCCACATGAGGAAACTAATTATATTGGAAAATTGTTTAAATTGCCAAGGACGGATGGCACTATTATACAATTAAAACTATGGATTTTATAATGAGTATTGGGATCAAAGTACGAGCCATAAATGTGTGTGTGTGCCGAATTGAGAAATGGGAATAAGATGGAAAAATTCAATAGTAGCACCCTTATTTGCTTTATATGTTGTGCAGCACGCGACATGCGCCAATCAATCGAACATCGATCCAATTCAACAACCAATCACGTGTCAACCTTCACTATACCTTCCATTTTGTACCCAAAAAATCTATCATGCATGTGAAACGACTGCCACCAATTTCCAAAATTGTAATGCCATCCATTTATGTAATGAGTTTGCAACTGCGTTTTCAATTCCATTAAATTTCCAATATTTCCTCTTATTTTCTGGGAAACCTGGAAAAATTAGGGAATTTAGATCTTAGCGAAACAATTCAGGGTAAACTCAGTGCAATATATTGCAAGCAAGAAAGTTCCCAATAGTGATGTGAAAACATGGCTGCCAACCATGCATATGGATGACTACCGGTTATTTGTAATATAATATGCATAAACATTTGCTGACATACGAGGACCAAATTTGCATATTAGTACAATATATTCTGGGAGTAGTACATGGCGTGTGTATATATACTCAATGTAATACAATATGGCTCTTTGCCACCACATTGCATGGCGCACAGCATTTCCATGACTGAAGAAGCCTTCACAACCATTATATTGGCTTATTGTTGGAAGCCATTGTGGGGAAATTGAAAGTGAAATCCCAAAGCAGCAGCATGTTCTGAATGCAAATAATTAAGGCGGTTGTTGCACTTGATTCGGGATGACGTCACATCAGATACTTGTATATATATGTTATTGCACAAATTGCTGTATAAGCAAATAGAGAGAAGGGAAAACAGAAACTAGGTGATTGTGATTGATACGCTGCCAATCGATTGATTAGTGACCGGAAATAGTAGCTCCAAGCACCGTTTTCTTTCAGCTTGCAAAACAAATCAATGAAGTCAATGAAAGGTCCATTCCTTCCTTTCTTTCATTTTCTTTTCTTTCCTTATTATTCTTTTCCTATACACATTTGCAATATGCAGTAAGCTGAAAGAACCTTTGACCTACTGCTCTGGGAATTTCCTTTGAAAAGCCAACATTACATGTATTGCCTATTATACTGTATAGTATAGGGTGCAGCACTTTTATGATGTCATTGGGGGGCGTGATTTGAATGCAATAATGTGACACTTATGCCTTGCTTTTACCATTTTATGGCCGGGTCCTGGTCCAAATTGTTGGCATTTTGCAGTAGGAATTCGGTTCAATTTGCTTTCTGATATAACTTTCCTGTATAAATTCCCTTTTCCTAATTTCGAAGAAACCAATTTGCAGAAGAGAAGGTTAATCAAACTTCAGTAATGAAATAGGAGAAAGAATAAAAACAATATAATGTCATTAGCTTGGTATTGATTCGATTTCAACTGTAATTAGATTTTCCGCCATTGATCCTTCAAAATTTAAATTGTATCTGACATATTTGTGCTGGTATATATAGGATTAAAAAATAATTGCAATTAACATTTGGGAATTCCTTAGAGTGATTATATGCAGAAATTGATGAGTGTTACAGCGAGTTATTTCTTCTTTTATACTTGGTAGATGTATAAGGAATAATTAGTCTGCAGTATAATATAATATGCTGTATATGGTGGTAATTTTGTCAGTTTTTATGGGTTCATTTGAACCAAACTGCACCACAGTTTCATACAATTTTGTATCTTTTTGTCAATTAAGATAACTTATTTCTTAAGCATGATAGGGCACAGAAATAAACATATAATACACCAGGGTTTCATGGATGCATATACATACACCTCCATAGGGAAGTTAGGAATTATAATTTTATGTTGTTTCTTGATAATTGCTGGAGATAATATTTAATGGGTTACTTTGGACTGGGAAAATGTTATAGATGTTTATCCATTTTAAAGGTTAACGTTGGAAGCTGTGTTTTTTGGGGGGAGTTTGGATGAAAGAAGAAGGGGATGAAGCCAGGAAGGGAAAGAGCAATAAGCTGTAAAGATAAATGGTGATGATTGCAGTTGGGATTTGTCAGGTGTAATTGGCGCCCATGAGAACCAATATTTGCCCAAAGTAACCTATATCACACAGTCTCACTGCACTTATTATTGTTACCCCAGCTATTGATACCGATTTAATGTGTGCATTTCCAATAATCTTATGGTTACCATAAGCAAAATGTCAGAGGTGAAAAGGTGACCCACAAAAATTGCCTCCATTGTCTACAAAATGCATTGACATTTGAATAAGGACCACCAATTGCATTAACAATTTTAGATCAACCTGATAGAAAATTCTTATTGAAGAAAACTAAAGTTTCTCACTAACTATGCCAGGATTTGCTGCACTCAACACAACTCAACTTCATTTACCTAATCTGATATATGTTGATATACAGGGTGTAACAAAAGTTGGGTCACATTCACGATGCTTTCCTGAAATATGGAATGTCATCAGACTTCTGTTACACCCTGTATATAAACAGAGAAACTTGTCTGCATTAGAATCTGGATACAGTAAGCAGCTATTGGCTGAAAAACTGATTAAAAATGGCGTCTTTAGTTGGGATCAAGTGGGTAAACTGGTTTTCAGCCAACCAGTTTGCAGCTTTATCCCAACTATGGCCTCCATATTGGAAAAGTGTGTTGCTACTGAAAAAGGTCAATTGAGTTTTTTGTGCACATGGGCAAGTTTCCCAATTATTGGTATAAAAAAATGTTTGCAGAACTATAAAGTAGTTGTGTAATATTAATAGCATGTTTTTATTGATCCTTATAATAGTAGAAATTTAAACAAATATTTTTGCTGAAAGCATTCGATTGTAATTTTAAATATAAACCAGAAACGGATAAATGAACGATATTGTTTGTTGTATGACATTCAGTTTTCAGTACAACCTTGACAAAACAAGTTTTTACCTACCTTTAGATAATCACACAGGATATGACGTACCTGTATATATTATTATTTTTGGATCCACCATCTATTATTCTACAATTTCACGGGTAAAAGAACATAATGATGTATATTTCCAGTAACCTATTGTGTAAAAATGTTCTTTTTACAGAGGTTAAAATAATATTTTTAGAGTAGGTATTTCTTGATGCATTTTTTGTTTGGTTTGTATGTTATGGTTCATGGGCAATTATTTACAAGCTTAGTATTTTCGTGTTTGGTCATACATAAAAATAACCATGATTCAGAATTACATGTAGGTAACATGAAACATTACTTTAACCCTTTGCTACGTGCACCAAATATTAAGCTGTCTTCGCGCACAACGAATCAATAATGGTCTGTTTTAGAAATATGATATTAATAGTTAATTACAATTAATACTGTGAAAGCCTGGAGTATTAATTGCAATTAACAATAAAAATGTGAAGTTGGGGAATTTTAAACAGAATAATTTATTATAATATGTGACAGAAATGGTTTCATGGCCCATCATGTAAAATTTGACATTTTCATAGATACATAAATGTCCATATGTACAAATTAAACTTTCCCACCCTTCCGAAGTGAAAGTTCACAATTTCCAGGTTGTTCCCCTTAGTTATTATCGTAGTTTGTTTGTCATATTCTTGAATGATATTTAAAATTGAGTTGAAAAAGTTGTAGATTTTTGTCTGACTGTCACTTTATAATCCTGCTGCACCCTCAGTGGATCAATAGCAAATTTCCGTCACAACTGATACGAGTTTTTGTATAATATTGACACTTTATAAGCATATGGGTACGTCAAGTGATTACACACATTTCTAGTTTATCGTCCATATAATATATAATTCAAACTGTGTTTTTATTCAGCCTTCTATTGATTTTACTTCAAATTGTGAAATTTGGTTTATATTCAAGTAACATTGCAAGTTTTCCAGATAGGAGGTTGGCTAGCACATGGTGAACCTCCTAACTTAATTACTCCGTCAAATGTTAAATGCTAATAACTATTCTATACTAATTTCCACAGAGATTTTGTTACATCCCTTGATTTCTGATGTTGTGCCTTAAATTTAATTGAACTACATGTTCACTGGATAGACACAACAATTAATATAAAGTAGCAAATATATATTCTAGACAAGTTAATTAAGTGAACAAACTGAGATACAGTTTTCATTAATTTTATCTCATCCAATTATGTGAAATCTTTGAGTTTCCACTTCAACTGTAACCTATACAATAAACCTAATATGCAAACTATACATACTGTATATTGATTTGAACATTTGCAATATAGCTCTTTATTGCCTCAAATTGTATAAAATTTATTATTGAAAAGGTAATGGAAATATATTATTTATCTTTATTGTGACTTTTTATAATTAATTTTGTTGGAAATACTTTTATTAAATTAGATAGTTTTAAAATTGTTTCTGTAATATCCATCAAATGATCTCTGTATTTCGTTGTTGAATGGTTGAAACTAACCTATAATGAAATCTAATGTGCTTTTTTAGTTATCTGTTTATTTAGCCAGTGTTTGTTATTTGCGCTCACATAAACAAGGTGTGTTAAATTACAGTGAAAAATGTTAGATGAATTCTGAAAAGTAAACTCCAGAAATGGTTGCATCATTTGCAAGTAATCTTACAGACAACTCGTGGAAATATAAGTGTATGGAGTTAACTGGGGAAAAAAGCGATGCACAAGCTAGGCCATCATTATACGTGATTGCATGCATTATATAAAAAAAAGTCATGCTGCAGATGGGATGCAGTTGTAGTTTGCAAAGTATAGCATGCATTAATACAGCTATTGATCGCACAATCAATATACCACTTATTTAACAATGAAATATTTTTAATTTTGAACTTTGGAAAAACGTGACAAGCATAAATAATTATGTTACTGTAAATAATTTACATTTAATAAATAATTAAACAAAAAATATATAATTTTACTATAATTACAATGTATGATGAATTAAAATATTAATTAATATACTTATCGTTTCACATCTTTGCTATATGTTTATCTTGAAGTATATATTATATTTTGAAAGTATTCTAGCATACTGCATGTAATATGAAGTTAATATAATACTTAATGTATCCTATATAATGGAATTCATTTAGATAATTTAGTTTATTTCCTATATGTTAGCACAGTTGCACATGATTTCTCTGTTATATTATGCCAAAATGTGTTACATGGATAATATATATAATGGATTAACAGTGTTCTGGCATGGTACTGCATTATAAATAAGTTACAATTATGTTAGGAAATGATTAGGTTGTGCATAACTATTCTTTTTTAAAAGAGAATTTATATATGTTGGAATTGAGTTGCTGCATTTTACTATTATGTTGCTGCACGCGTTTTGATTGTGGTGTCCATTGCCACCATGGTTGCCATAGACGGATAAGCTACACTATATAAAATGTTGGACGTGTGTATAATATATCTATACAAGTGCAAACACATAATTTCTCTGCTATTAAATTTGATAGGTTGAAATATGACACACCAGTACCTGGCAACAGCAATTGCAGCTCCTACAAAATGACCACAACCTCGTGCGCATGCTCCATGGCCCTTCTCAGCACAACACCTAATGATAACATATCTTCATGGTTAAAAAACCTTAGGCAGATGACCATTTCCTCCTCTCCACTCTCTCACAACAGGCCTGCAATTGCATGAGGCATGTGCTGCGAGCCCGAAAACGGATCCAAGTACCTCACTCTTCTTCCTCTTCTAGCCTTTGCTTCTGATGCTGTTTTCAACACTGTGATGATGCCATAGGCAGACATTGCAAAGCCGGAAAACCCGGACGAATCCAATGCCAAGCTATATAGGTGTGGTGTGTTTCTGTGTGTTAGTGTGCATTGGCTCGAATTCGACCGCAAGGGGGCGCACAGACCAAACGGCGGCCATTTTGTTTGCACAAATCGATAAATTCCTAATACGCATTCTCTATATATATATATACAAACCATGCACCTAAACCCTTTCATATATTGATTCCCATTTTGTGTTTCTTGTACAGGAGGCATTCAGTGACTATAAATACCATTTCCACCTTGTCACCTGCACTTTTAATAGTGTACTATTCTCACTTTTATCAGTTTTTTGTTGGTTCAGTAGATAAGTCTAATGTGGCAGCCAACTGTTGGCCAATTGTCCTGCATGGCTGGAACTTCATCAAATGCAGTATTATCACCTTGAAAATGCCAACTTTTTGCACTTGTATTTCTTTATTCACGTTTTCAGCTCATTAATATTATATTTTGAAGTGACCTTTCAGAAGTTTCCACTCATTTTTTTTTTTATTTTTTTACTCTAGAAATAGAAATTGGATGGAAAGAAATATATTTTTCCATTACTCGTTCATGGTGGCTTGCGGCAACATGCAATTGTCGAAGTAGTTTGGGTGGTACATATATGGATTTTTAAAGATTACTACCATCTTTTTTTACAGTTGCACAGTGAGGTTTTATTTATATAGTCAACTCGTTTTAATTACAGGCAACAGCAAATATATTTCATTCATATTGGCTTTGTTTCATGCGGCAATGTTAAAAACTTGCTATTTCAATAGTTTCTTGATAATGTTTCTTCTACTGTGGACTTATTTCAACTATAGTGCATTTAAATTAGAATATGGTTAACACCCATTTTTACTAACATGTTCATTTCACCATTATTGATGTTATTGAAGACTTGCAGCTACAGTAGTAACAAAATACGTAGAGAATATCACGTGTCTCGTTTTCCATCAACCTTAGAAAGCAAACATACTTACATACAGCTGAAATATATACTGTATGTTCAATCTGGATAAAGTTTATTGAGTGGATGTTATGTATGCCTGGAAGCAATGGTTTGATGCAAAGCATGCAGCGTGCTTTCGGCTGACTGCGTATGCGTATATATCGCGAAATGCGAAAATATTTGGTGGCCGTTTGCCAATAACCTGTGCGTGATAGACAAATATAATTGGCATTTTCGGATTCAGCGCACCTAAATTGCTTTATAGAACACCTACCTATGTGTTGGAATACAGCAAAGCAAGTAGTATAGATCGCGAAGCGGCTAAGTTGTCGCGGCGCGCGCTTGTCGCGAGTTGTTCCTCGCAATAAATCCCCTGTCGTTTCATCAAAAAACTAATAACTCGCTTAATTTGAAATGACAAAGCCTTTGTTTGCTGCTAATACACTCTATAAAATGTCATTCGCCTCCCAATTTGCACTTCATTGTTGACAAATTTCCGTTACAGCTTCGGCATTCGCAATCTACGCCGCGGTTAGTGTATTTTAATTACAAAACTTTGCCGGACATGGCAATCGATATTTCACCACTAGCGCAATTTCCATATATGATAAACGTTTCACAGAGTTGGAATTTGTTATTGTACAAGAACCATTATGATATTACATGAAATAATATTGCGTTGAGAGATGAAGCCGTAAAAAGAAAACAACACCGGACTAAAATGTTTTATTTCTTGTTTCGCTCAACATAATGTGTAACATATTGTGGATTTAAAATGAAAAGCACGTAGCAGAAGTGAAATTATTCTGAAGATATTGTAAGGGTTTAGCGGGCTGTTCTGACCTTACAAGGCCCATTCGTAGTCTCCGCAGTAACCGTTAAGGATCGGCTGAGCTGGGATTTTCCTCCTGGAATAGAAAATTACCAATTTAGATGTATTAATATGCGGAATTAGCACGTTATCTTTCTAATTGTTAAAGTTATTTACGAATATTTTTAATAGCATTAAAGTTTTGCGAATGATTGCCTACCGTTGTGTTTGTTCCGTAAGAATAAATCCAGAAATAATGGGAGGAAACGATAGGACATTTGAAAATGCTATAAATACTAAAGAAGATGTTATTTCGTGTTCCAGTTTTACTTTGGATACAAACGGAAAAAGGTTTTGTCATTACTAAAAAAGCACTTTTATGATTGGATACTGAAATGTCCTATAGTGGATGGATGTTTTATAAAGTAGGCATGTTTTTTTTTCTTTCTTTTTTTTTAAAGAAAGGTCTCAGGAAAGTTGATGCAAATTTGTGTTATTTCTGAATAAGGTATAATAATGTAACCCAATATTTAATAGGCACTGCATTTTAGTTTTACTGGTTTTACCAATAAGGTAATATTTGAAAGATGTGCATGGTCATGATGAAAATATTACAGATGCATTATTCATAATTAACTCTGCTCCCCTCTATTAGCAGCCGCCCTTGAGAGTCTAATAATATTCAATAATGTGGTTAAATTGCAACCACTTTCAGCACTCAAGGATATGTCATTTAAAATTGCTGGTGCAAAAATGCTTTCAAAGCAATTTTATATTAATTTACAATCCACTTTGTACGTATAGTGGTGATGGACGCGCTCTTGCAAAGCAGGAAATGGCAAACTAACCTTACATAATTGTGTTTCAGAAGATATTTGCCACTAATATAGTTGCCAACATGGTCTATAGCTACTATGTAAAGCACAGTTAATTATACTACAGAAGTGGTCCATGTTCCCCTGTGTTATTATGTAATTGCCAGCAACACTTTAACCATATTAGAGCTATGTATGTACAAAAATGAAATTGAAAATTAAAGCAATCAAATAATGATCATTAATTCATATGTGAAATTAGTATGAAAACGTCAACCTAATGTGTTTATCAAGGCATTATGTTGTTACAAACGGAACATAATTTGCAATTACACTAGTAATTCAAATTTAGTTTTATAAAATTAATATACATGGCTGCCTGTATATACACAACTGTAATGAGCATTCCTGGCGGCCATTACACCAGTCAGGCATCACTGCAATCTACTTAGATAATGTCAGTAATGTCAATACTGTAATATAAGTACTTGGTTATGCAATATTACAAACGAACTATGCTAAGTAACTTCCTTTATAACAAACACGCCAAGATTCTACCGGTTGACTGGCACAATGGCCGACAAGTGGATTATTTGCGGTAGTAGGCTTAATATTGCAGGTTAATCTAAGTAGTGGCTGCTAGAGAACATATGTTACTTACTGTAGCATGCGACAGCGATGTTGGTCAAGTCTGAAAGCAGCACTGTCTGTATCGTTGACACTCGAGGAACTCCACAACCTCTCGGCTACCGCGGAAGCACGCGGCCACAATCTCGCCAGCAGATTTGTCCCGTCCAAGTACTCTGCCCAAAGTGTTACCTCTCCACCAATTACCTGTGCCTTTTCTGCTTCCGTACCTTTTAAAAGATACAATTACAACCAATACAATCAGACAAAACCGATTTCATACTATATTGTATGTGCATCGGACAGGAATTACTGCCGCAACAAAGAAAATTGTTATGTGAGGAGAATGTGAGGTTCTGTAAAGTTAATTCTGTTATTTTGTCGATTTCTTTATATACTTTTAACAAACAGAAGAGTGTATGTAGGTTGGAAAATAATTTTTGCGTTTACGGCGCAATGTACGTACCTGGGAAGTCTTGGGGGTCGCACGCGTAGTATTTCTTCCAATCTTGGCCGTAACTAATGTAGTTTAAGTACCAACAGGCCGATAGAATCATGTTATATCCTTTCTGGGCAATAGGTACAATGTAGTTCCTCCAGTAGTCCATATCTGGATCGAGTTCCTTGTCTTTCCATACTTGCACTATCGTGTCTTCCGGCAGCTGTAGAAGTGAAATAAATGCAATTATTATTATCGAACTTATTATTTGCATAATAAAGCCTGCTATATAGAGTAATATGGTAGAAAATGTCGTGTTAATGTGTAGGTACCGTAACATTGCCATCAATTGGGTCCTGCCATGCGATGAATTTGTAGCCGGTGTCCGCTAGAGTTTCCATCAGGTGGCGTACATAGTGCTGTTCTAGCTGACTGTATTCAGTGTAACTGTTGTTTAACATAAACTGCTGAATGTCTGGGTTGGATTTCCTAAAATTAGACAATATTCATGTGATCTAAAAACACAGTCAAAAGTTCCTTTAAAAGTATGGTTCAATTTTGCCGCGTGAATGATTGCAGAACTTCTTAAAATGCTATTTAATCTTCCATTAATATTATCATTTAAGGATATTGTTTTCTATAATGTGACTCATTTGATTAGATGAGGGTATAGTTTTCTATTAATTAGAAATAAAATAATCAACATTTGTATATACACAGAAAAAGTTGTGCCGCGCGTAACATACACGCAAGTGATTGATTAGAATCATCTTGGTTTTATAAAACACTTGATAAGTATGTATACATTTTTAAAATAAGATTTGAACTTGCTATACCTTGATAACAGGAATGAATTAAAAAATTTGTAATTTCTTTTACGTGCAAATGCACTTTTACGTAAACGTACCAGCAGTTATAATTGACTTCATCCATGCCAAGATGTGCATAGTCGTCTTTGAATAATGTTTTCAACTCTAGCAAGATAGTTTTGACGAAATCATAAACTTCCTGATTGGTTGGGTTGAACACCTCCATTTCAGAATGTTTGGGGTAATTCGGTGTGTACGGGTGTACGCCGTCTCCGTAACACGGCGTCTGCAGATCTGAAAATACCTCCATCACAATTGTTTGTTTCTTTCAATTAAATGGACATTGCTATTATTTAGAACCCACTTGGAAAAGCATTCCCAATGGCCCTGGTGTGTCCTGGGGAATCCAATTCGGGGATCACCCTGATCCCTCTTAATCTCGCAGCTTCCACAATCTCAGAAATGTCCTCTTGGGTGTAGATGTGCTTCGGGCTGTAAGCACCCTGTACAAAGTCATGGTAGCTTCTTCATGTACTCTATTGGCTTGTCTTTTAATTGTAATTAGAATACATTTATAAAGTTATGAACTTACCAGAGTGGTTAGATTAGGGTACACTCTGCTTTCGAATGGGAAAGCCTGGTCATCGACAAGGTGCCAGTGGAACACGTTCAATTTGTTAATTTGCATGGCTTCCTATATAAAAAGATGATGTTTATTTGTAAGAATTCGATTTCAATGTTGGCTGTAAGCAAGCTGTAAGTGAATTGGAAGTGATACGTTACCAGATTTTGGAGAAGTATTGCTTTTGGGATGAAGTGACGCGCGGTGTCCAACAGAAGTCCTCGGTGGCGGAACCGCGGTGAATCCACAATTGTAGTTGCGTTTAGGAAATAACGTTTGGCATCGTTCACCCAAACCAGTTGACTGAATGTTTCTAAAGCTGCATTTTACAATGAGATTTTAGTCAAATTGATATGCAGATTGATTGATATGCTTACGTGTAATGCAAATAAGTGTATGCTATGAAGTTGCATGTGATGGTCAGCAACATTTTCAAATTTATAATGTTTTTCTAATGTTTCTCACTATAATATGGAACATTTTAGAAATTAATATGATTGGTGGAACAATAGTCCCTTAGACCCTTTGTCATTGATCGTATCTTAGAAATGTGTTCAGGGTGGGAATGTGTATATGAAGTAGCTGTACATCATTTCAAATTTCTTATTAAGAAAGAGTTGGGATTGTTGTTTTACATTTAAACTGAATTATGGAAGCATTTATTAAACCATTTAGCACTGTGATAATACAACATTACTTCGTGTGCTATGTTTCAGTTAATTAACTGTGAATAATGGGAATAAATCGTGGTTTTAGGATAAAAGTTAAAGAAATTTCGCACAAAACTTTATCACTGTACCCATTAAATTTAAAATTATTATTCACTATACTGAAAGCGCGTTCGAAGTTGCACTATTGAGGGAGGTGAATTGGGGAGGATGAGGCTTCTGGCCAATGAGTGAGCAGTTACGACGCGTGTGGGCGTGGCTAGCAACGACCAACAATGCTGCTCAACCATATCATATATTCCCTCATTGGTTACCGGTCACTTCCTCCCCCTTTTGCTTCTGCCCTCTAGTGCAACTTTGAATGCGCTTTTACTATAGTTTTTTTTTTAATGTTAAATAACTTACCTCTAATTGCTCCCCACACTGTATTAGCCTTTACCTCCACATTTTGACTTCCATTTCCAATTTCAATATTATCTATTTGAATAAACAAACTTATGAATTATCTAAATTATACGTATAGTATTTAAAAAGAGGATTTAATTGTTACAATTCTCATTGGAATCTAATGTTGGGTATGTTTCACAGGTTCCTGACAACACTGTCACCTTCAGACCAGTTAACTTTGGGGCATCTGGGTCAGCTGTTGCTTGCTGATATCCGAAAATGTACTTGTTGTACTGTTCCAAATTTCGTTCGATGACGTCACAGGCTTGGACATTAGCCTCCATGACGAAATTGCTGGGATCCAGTGTAAATAGCAACTCTGCATTTTTCTGCCACGTTTGAGGTAAGGGCCACGGTGACCCAGGTGGTGACCGTTCACCCTATAAATTAAGTTGCAAAATAAGTAAACCAACTCCCTAGTTTATTATGTACTATAAATTATTCATAGCCATGATTTTGACCCGACCTGACCCACTGAAAAGTTTGCACTGTTTTTCCCATTTATGACCTTTGTATGTGATGTAGCAGAAATGCTATCACTGAATGTGTGTGTGATGGCCATTTGTATAATCAGGAAGTTCCTGTTATTTCACCCACAATGCATTGCGACTCCAATTCAAAAACAATGGAGTTTCCTTGAAATTATAATGGAACCAACAGGTACCACGCATAACTGGTGTTCAGTTTTTCAAATTGGCATTAATTGTGCTTCAAAAATTGCCCTATTTTCCATTCCCTTGAAATTCCTCAAAATTTACAGGGTGATTCCAAAATATGTGTAATTCTATGTATTATATAGGAAACATTTAGCAAAATTCTATGACAGTTATATTGTAGAAATAACAGTTTTTTATGTTGTTTTCACTTAAATTGCTAAGATATATTGGGCTTATAATTAGTTTTATTCTAAAATTAGGAGTGTTCTGAGATATACTTCCTTCACATTATTCTTAATGGGTTACCATAATGTAATTGTAATAGAGATTTTGATAGTATATATCTGCAGTGAAGTACACAATGTAGTGGAAATCGATAAAGTAAGAATAGGTCATATAGGTCTATCTTGATAAGGTAATAGCATTTTTATTAACGTCATTACATTATAATTGCCTATATGTGATACATATAATGATATATTACTTACTGGAAGTGGGAGATTTGGAACAATCCATGTGATGAAGCAGTTAGATTTGGAAATGAAGCAAAATGTCACTAATACAACTACAACTAACCATGAAACACCCATCTTCAGCATGATGGTAGTAACACAAATGACAACCAGTCAAACTCTATATGAACCTTAAGTCCAAGAAGCTATTACATCATCGATTCTCTTCAACCAATCACAGACCTAGTTTCCTGTGAACTTTTTTCCACGTCCATGGCGAGACAGGACAACTTTTTCTAATGTAGTAGTCTATCATTGGAAAACGTACAAGTTTTCTTGGATTTTGGATATTTAAAATAACTTTCTTTTAATGTTAACTAGGTTAAATTATATTATAATGCTGCTATGTCATTTATATACTATTTACAATATAGTCTACTGTGTGCAACCTGTCCCTTTGTGGAATTGCAAGGTTTCCAATAATGTTATAGTCTAACACTGGAAAACATAAAACCTTAGGGTTTTCTGTAAAATAACATTCCTTCACAATTTCTAAATTCAAGACAATACCGACTATGATGGAATCTGACTATAATAGAGACCTGTCTAAGCTGGGAAATTCTAATTTTTTGAGGACCAATGACAGCATGATCCATACTTTAAAGAAATAAAAATTACATATACAGATTCCACCATACACAGGTGTTTCACCTTAAAAATGTATTTATAAATTTGGTATTAGAGCTTGTTATTATATATGTTTAATCATGTACAGTATATTAAACGAATTAATTGAAATACAAAAACTACTATTGAAATACAATTAATCATTTTATAAACGTATAAATAATAAGTTTAAAGCATAGTACATATCTTGAATGTATATACAGTAAAGTAATTATTGGTTTAACCAGTTTAACCAGCTTCTAAAAGAAAAGACATTGAGGGAGTAGGTGTACTTTTCCAGTTGGCCTAGAAAGTATTAAAAACTTGTTTACTACAGATAGAAATTCAAAATGGTTGTAATTTGAACTCATGGAACACTAGCTTAATTTCTTAATTTCAAATTGCAGTTATATATCATTCATTATTGGTGGGTGTAGTTTTGTGCAGATAAAAACTTTTAGTGAATATTGTTAATTAATGAAAACAATATAATTTATTTGGAATTTGTCATATCCATGACAGTTTTTGATGGATGTTAAAGTTAAAGGTATGCAGTTGCTAACTGAAATACTTTTTATCTGCAACTGGTATATTATACACTTTAAAATTGTGTCTCTCTAGCAAAATCCAGATTGCATGCACTTTCCTTTGTCATTACTATTATCATCTATACTCTTGCTATTATCCAATCGAACGGTAAACAACTGAAATTTATCTTTTTCACCTTGACAAAATGTCAAATAAATGCAACCTTGACCGGTCATATAGTTTTACAAAAAATTTCAGGTTATTCCAATGTCATGCTCCTATAGGTTTAATAACTCCTAAAATATTTTCTAAAACCTCCAAAATGCAAAGTTTATTTGTAGTTGAAACAGAGTCCTGCTATGTTCATTGTTACATGTTATAAATCTTGATAGAAAAGTGTGACGTCACACCTTTATACTTTTACAATGTAAAGTTTTCTTTTTACAAATAAATGTAGCAAAATCAAAACCAGAACATTTGAAGGATCCAGTTTTCCCATGAAAACCTACATGTTACACACCCTTTAATTACATGGTTCACTGAATATAGCAAGTTCATATCGTATATATTTTCCCATTACACACGTTTTGTATTAAAAAATATTATATGTTTGTATTATGTATTTAAATATTATTTTCATCATTGTGAGTTCAGTATTGACAATTGTGTGCTTTAAATATAAAAATAACATGTTTTAAATTATTAAAAGCGTTAATAAGTATATGCCACTATAATTACTATATCAGTTACAGAACTTGAAATTAAACTGCAAATTTACTCTTGGCACTATACTTATTGTTTTTAATTATATATTTGGTTTGGCAATAGTGAAATGCAGCAATATTTTATTTTATATCTGCTATTGTAATTACAGGTTGTATCATCATTATTAGCAAATAAAAGTGGTGCTTGTGTAGGAAACAAGCCAAGTTTCTAAATTTTTTAATGCAGTGCAGCGAGACGAGCTCGGCTTGCTAGGCATTGACTAGCACGCGAGCGGTGAGCGATATCGTCAAGTGGCGCCACCTGGTGTCGTTTTTGCGAACCTCCGACGCCTTGAGCGTTTCTTATTATTTTTATCAAGTTACTTCCGTGGTCATGGAACTTTGCGTCAACGCCTCTTGAGCAAAGGCACGTCGCCACCAGAAAGTAAGCTTGACAATCTGTCTAGAAGATGATGATTACGTAATTTATTGACAAATAATCGTTTTAATTTGTTTCTGTGTTGATTTCACCGTAGACTATGTAATAATCCACAATGGCCGATCGAGGCGAACCTGTAATTGATTTGATCCGACATCGATAAAACTGGCAGAAGGCAGATCGCGGTGAAACTACATAAACATGGTGGAAATTACAATTGGAAGCCTGTTTTAGTTCGTTTGCTTCTTATTTGCAAGGTAAGTCCGACAAAAACTGCGGTAATAATGATCGGTAAACTTGTCCGATGGTGTGCAACTTTCTTGCACGGGACAAATTGCTGTGAAATATTCGATGACGAAGCATGGATTAAACGAATGTATGACGTCACTAAATGTTGCGCGGCGATTCCAGTTTTGCAATAAAGTTGCACGAAGTTCGCAACGCAACATTTCTGACGCGTCTGATCGGATAACGGATTGCAATCAGAATAAAAAGCTACCGCTCCTTAAAATGAATCTTAAAAGTGAAGAAGACGATAATGAAATCATTAATTTTAAAATAAGGTGAATTGCTATATGATAAAGAAAGATTTTATTTTTATTTTTCACTGTGCCTTATAAAAGTAATGGGCATTCTCGATTATTTTATTCCAAAAATTAGAGGCCTTTAAAATGTGTACTGAAAGGAAATGACACCGCAAATTTAATTATGTAAATTTTTCTCCTGAGAAATTATGCTATGTATGCTATAACATTGCTTTCAGATTTTAATACATTTTGTTTGACTTTCTCTCTCCAGGAATTATCACAGAGATGGGTCAAGAAAGGAAGAGCAACATGCATGGTTTGCTGTGCCAGGTGCTAAGTCAGCGTGACCTTTCCAAAGCCGGTGATCTGTTCTCGGTCGATGACAACATAATAGTTCAAGATCTGTCTCTGATGGTGGCCAAGATCCAGGACATTGCCAGCGCATCTGATTACAGGGATAACGACAACGACCAGAGTGTCGTAGAGATTTGCATCGCCAGGATCATCTTGGCAATCAGGTGGCTGGGCTCAATTATAAGCTTGCTACTGGGCGTGTTTTTCTCTGGTGCCATCGTCTAATTAGTCGTTGTTTGTGTGTAGGGAAACTGGCTCCATCGAGCAGCACGCTTACGCATTGGTACAACTCCTGGAATCGTGTCTCAGCTATAATTTAAAACCGACGCAGCGTGATGTTGATCCGCCTCACGCCAAGATCGCAGCTGATGTCATCAGTTGTATATTCCGGGTAAATGTTCACTTATCTTCTGTTCTGTTCCAGTTGCTAACGCGGGTTCTATGCAAATCATTGGTATATTCAGAATAATGTCTGTATATATAATTGCGCACGTATCGCACTTTCACGCACGTGTGGCCGCGCTTCACAAATGGCTACGCGGGCTCTTTATTTTCAAAATTTAAAAATTAGACAGGGTTCTCACCATTCAGGGAAAACAATTATTTATGAAAGGTTTGCAATCAATCCAGTTTAAATGTGCAGAATATGCTCTAGAAATTTTGCCTATAAACACTGGAAAACGTGGAAAACTCAGGCAAAAATGTTGGTATGCGCCACAGAGGAACTGTGTAGTAAATTTACATGAGAATATACTGTCGGTTTGGCACGGTTTGATAAAGTATTTTTTGTTTACTTATTTGCACATTAGAATTACACAAAGAAGGATGTGATGAAATTATCGGTGCCGATCGCAGTCAAGTTCTTGCACAAAGGCAACAAAGAGTTGTCACGTAACTTGTCATCGTACCTGCAGCTGGCCGCACTTAACCATGCGGATCTTCTCGCGATGCACATTCAACCCATCATCGACAGTATCATCGCAGGTAAAAGTTACCGTGGCAATGACCGAAAGCTTTTGCATCACGTGCGTGTCGTAAGACAATGTTGTTTTCTTGCAGGAAATTATACGCTTGCCAGGGTTTTGCCTCAGATTTACTTCGTCAACAAGGAGTCGATCCATGATCATGTGATGGCCCTCGTTTCGCTTCTTCCTTGCTGCGACGACCCGGAAAAACTGAGCCTGCTTAACCTTTTCGGCTTAATTGCCAAGAATGCATCTTTGGTTTGTGTTCCTTGGTTTCACTAGTGCTCGATGAATTTCTGTCCTGTTTTTATATTGACTGCCACAATAATTCAACAATATGTTGGTGCGTTGCAGTTGTTGGAACCGAGTGTTCCGCAGTTGTGCGAGTGCCTCTCGTCGGCCACTCTTGCAGCACCGACTCTCAACATCTTCATTCAGATGGCCACCGTGAAGGCCCAACCTTTCATCGAACACCTACAACGAATGAAAGCCACTGCTGAACAACAACCAACCACTGCCATACTTGTCGTTCGGATTGTAGGTGCTGTCGGCAGATTGAATCAGGTGGTTTGCTACTGCATTTTAAACAGGGTTCATACCACTGAGCCAATATAGATTGTAGTTAAATATTCAGGATATAAATATGTATTTTAATATGCAATTTGAATGTGTTTTAAATTAAAATTATAAAAAAATGGTTACCATAATGCTAGTTTAACCTGCAAATACATAATATCCTCTAAAAAATTTGACGAATCACTCTGGAAATCCTGGAAAACTCGGGGAAAATGGTAATCACAGATTGGTATGAACCATGTAATAGAACATTGTTTTTTATGTTATACTGAAGAGTGTTGTACCGCTTTGTTATCATGGTAGGAAAAATGCCGAGAGAGTTTAGAATACCTTGTCCAGCAGCTTCTCAAAGTAGACAATGCCACAATGGATGTTGTCTTGAAAGAAATTAAAGCAATGTGCGATGCGTACCCGGTCTTCCTCCGTCTGCACATCAACGACCTTGTAAAGTACGCGGACACATCCAGCAACACTGCCAGGGTTATCATTCAACAGCTGAAACATGACTATCATATTCTAAATGCTAAAAAGTTAGTGATTTTCCCCCATTTAGTTTGAAGGAATTAAATCTCTCCTGTTAACAACAGGATGATGGTTCTGTTCTGTTTTTAGCAACCCAAACCAAGCAATTCAAAACTCTCCCGGTGTTACTGTCGTGAAGGTCGGTGGCAGTCGACAAGATTTGAACCACGGTCCTTTTATACCAGCCCATCACCAACAACATCCAACCAAGGTGAAAACCGTATTAACTGGAAGTAGACCGGCACTTTTCAACCCAAATTCAGCAGACAATTCAAGAAGCATGTCCAGGCTGCCCAGCACTGTCGCAAGTACGTTGAAGTGTACATTATACAGGGTTCATACCACTCAGGGAAACCTGAGAAATATAGAAAACTCATGATAGTTTACATTTTAGCTAAACATTCAGGGAAATTGGTATGACATATCTTGGTATTAACCACGGTTTAATTGTTAATTTGTGTGACTGTCAGTGAACAAGAGCACCAATCGATTGGGATCTTCAAGCGGCATTCACACCAGTATGACACGTCTTGGGCCGAATCAAGCCATCCACAGAAGTGGTAACCTTGCAGGCTCCAGGCACAACATCCACATCACTCGCATCTGCAGCGGCACGGTCACGGTAACCACCAACGCCGCTACGGTCAGCCCCACGAAGAGCATGAGGTGACTGTGAAGAACAACCTTGACTTTAATGGTGAACTGACATGGTTTTGTATGTTCCCGTGTAAAACTGTTAAAGAGGAGGAACTAAAACCAGAAGGTCATTGGCTAACCGTAGACTGTCATGTCAGAAAAGGGTGCCGTGAACACGAAGGGTGCTTATCAATGATTGTGTCAGCTCACCTTTAAAGCTGGGTTTACACTAGTGTTCACACTGCAGTACGTAGAAGTAAAGTATAATGTTGCATTGTGGGCTGTGTACATGCAGTCGATGCACATTTAAAATAGAAATTTTCAATTTCTCTCCAGCGGTAGCTTATCGGTGTTTCGAGGAGAGGAGATAGTCAACGGCTCACCGATGTTTTCATCGAACGGCCCTTGCATAACTTCGGAAAGGGCCGAGACAATGGCTTCAACCCACTCCGTCACTCCCATGTACACCGTGCCACCTACGAACATGGGTTTCGTACCTTTCGGCCCTCAGGCTCACCCGCACCACTACCATCACAACCACGGCTCGCCTTTCTACCTGCATTCGATGTCCACCCCGGGCACCACTCCGACCCCAACGCCCACGACCCCGGTAATGCCGCTGGTGTTCGGTCACGCGTCACCTACGCAAAGTCTAGGTCCCAGCACCGCATCCATGGCTCTCATGATGGGCTCCGGGTTCGTTCACTTGCCTAACGCCTCTTCGGCGCAGCAGTCCGTGCCGCAGACCAGGAACGTGAACACCAACACGAGCACGTTGACCATCCCGGGGTTCAGTCTGTCGCCTTCGCCCACGCCGACACCCAACCCCATCACCAAGAGCCCCAGCAAAGCTTCTTTCATTGACGTCCAGCCACAGGATGCTTTCGAGGAAGAGTTGGCGAGGAAACTGTCACCGATGGCTGCGCAAGTTAGTTTCTTCCCTAAACGTATTTGTACATATTACAGAAATATCACTCCTGTGACAAATAGTTTAATGTTGTCTTGCAGAGGATATCTGTGTTTGAACCGTACCCTATGAGGGACGCGGTGCAACATTTTTGCGAGAAGCACCTGGAGAAGATTCGAAGTTATATGCAAAGAATTTTTGTCAAGATTCCCCTTCCTGTCAAATGCTCCATTGAAGGTGCTTAATTTCTGAATTGTAAATTAAATTGGTTACCTAAAGTCTCGTTCACTAAAACAATTTAATGTCATCTTAATTGCTTTCTATTGGCTAACGACTTTCTTTCAAAGAATATCGCGACTATTTAATTTCATATTATCAGGTTGTTGATTTGCATACAGTGTTAAATAATGTTTTGAAATTTGTTATTCAGAAAGACAAGCCAAAAAGCACGCTAAATTGTGCTTCACGTGCCAGGAAAAAGGTGAACACTGTCTGTACAAATGCACTTTCTTCACCGTCAAAACCCGAAACCCTCGCATTTGGATTCACCTCATGTTCTTGGCATTACAGGCAAGACATCGATCCAGTAGTATATATTCAAATCCAAATATTTTGCTCGTACGTAGGTTATATATCGGCTTTTTTTCCCAATATTAAAGGCAAGGTCTCCTAACGCACTCAGTACGAGGGAATCTTCAGTAAGCAGCTTGAAAATGTGCTGGGACATATTGAAGGCTGACAACAAGAACTTTTTGACCGTGGTCACATCGGCTTTTCCTTCGTCGAAGGTAACGTATCAAAAATGCTTGACAGAAAGTTAAAGTTGACCTTGGTAATGATTCATTTGGCATTCAGGATCAAGAGATTCTCATCCATGAACTGAGAAACTCTGGCTACTTTGACGTGTTCGAGTACAACGGGCCCCAGAATCAATGGGGTTGTTTCCTTTGCAATCACCCCGATCGTGCGCTTGGTTTTCTTCAAGATGCTGAACCGGTGATCGAAGTAAGACAAACGTGGTGTTTTCTTGACGTAGGTGGAATTATTCAATTTGTTGTCTTCTTCCTTTCAACAGGGTCAACTTAAGGAGAAGAAGCGAAAGTGGAAAATATTCAAGAGGTGGCGTACGAGATATTTCACACTGTCGGGAGCGCATTTGTCGTACAGAGGAAATGTAAGTTCATTAATCCAATATTTGCTTATGATGTCATCATAATGTTTTAAACAGGTTTCACTGTATATAATGTGCAATTTGGATGTGTTTTAAATTAAAATTAGAAAATTGCTGTAATAACACTAGCTTAACCTGCGTATTTTATGCTTTGGAAATTTTGCCTAAGTACACTGGAAAACTCCGGAAAAATGGTAATCTCTCTAGTATTGGTACGAATCAATGTTGAATGCGAGTATTATGAAAAGAGTAAGATCTGAATGTGCATGTTGGAAATAATTACGTTATTTTTGTTACTTTCTGGAATGCTAAGCTCATTGTCATACTTAACGCGTAAGTAATACTTCAAATGGAAGTAACATTTGCAGGCCTGCTTTGCATGCAAACCAAAGTGTATTTTTGTGTGTGCATATGCAGAAAGACGAGGACCTGCAACCGATCAACCTGAGCCAGATCACAAGCGTGAAGGCCATCGGCAGCAGAGGCACGCGAAGGATTCCCAAGGCTTTTGAGATTTTCACCAACGACAAAACCTACGTACTTAAAGCGAAAGACGGCAAGGACACCGAGCAGTGGGTTCAGTGTCTGTCCATTGCAGTCGCTCACACACATTCCAGAGAAATATGCCACTAGATGTCTGTCTCTTTAATTCCAGTGGCAACTGTTGTGTATATTGCTACCGTGATACTCGTGCGATCCACTGGTTTATATATGTATACACATGGAGTGCCTTAATTAGGCTATTTTCAGATGGGTTTTTAATGGTCTATTAAATGCAAGATTTAAATACAAAATATACATTGAGTTCGGATTCTAATCTGTAATGTTCCGAAAATTAGACGAATCCCAAGATGATTTGTGACGGTGCAAGGTGAACGCGCATTCGTAAGGGGCTTTGCAATCCAGCTTCTCGCTTGGTGATGATGGCTCGGTCCGCGGTAACAGTGACACGTATTCCTTCTGGAGGTCATCGGTGAAGAATTCCATCAGGTCTGGTAACGGATCCTATATAAGTATGATGACCAATTTTAATGTTTTATTCGCAAGAAATGCCGCACATTAGTTACACCGGAGTCAGACTTTTGGGAATATCAAGTGTGAATGTTTGCATACATGTTCAAAAGCTGCCAAAGTTCACCTTTATTTTGGGAGGAATTTTCGATGCTTTTATTTTGGCTTCCTTCACTTTGGCTGCATTTAGTAGCAATTTCTCTTCATCGCAGTCAATCTGCACATTTGGTTGGTAAACGACTCTCTTGAATCCAATATTGACTGGTTTTGTTGCCTGTTACATAAAAAAAGCAAAATTGAAACAATATTTATTCAAAGATTCACTCAAATTTCATTGGAAAAGGCCCAGAAGAGCAGACGACATTCTCGAGTATCGATACATCCTTGCGATACGTATCGGACACGCCCACATTCGAATCGTAGACGGCAAAGAAAATGCGGTGGAAAATGGATCGCGCCAAAACGCAATTACTCGTAAGTTTTGCCCGTTTTATTGCAGATTTCGCTACTGGTATTGATCAGTCGACTTGTAATCGATCTAGCTGCGTAGATTTACAGTGATTTTGTGCAAAATTAGCTTTGTAGTGTACCTTTTCAGTGAAATTCTTTTTGGTTTTTGGACTCGACTTGAGCTTGCTCAATGCGGCTTTCCGAGAATCAAACTCTTGTTTCTGGAGTTTTTCTAAAGCATTTGCGACTTTAAGAGTAGTGTGCAACTCGGGAACAGCGAAAAGATCGGCCGGTTCGACCAAATTCTCCCGCGGTTTCTCCATTTGTAAATTATTTCACCTCTTTATAGATTCGGAGAGTTTCGCGGCGCCGAAACCAGGTGGCGCTGCGAAGGATTTGCTGGACGACTCGCGTTCGAATCCGGCAGGTGGCGCTACTGAAGAATGGAACGAACCCGCGCAAAATTTTAAATGCGCAGTTTGTTCGAACTGCGCGGATCTCTTGAAAAAGGTAGTGAATTTTTTACCATATCTGGTATATTTACACCGTTTTCAACTAATCGTTTACATTTTAAATGTCAAAATGTTAACTTTTACAGAAATTCTGTAGGCCTGGTGGGAACGTAAAAGTTGTTCTAGTGATCGAACTCGACCAGAATTTCTACCATTTTCCCACGCGATTTGAAGGTAAGCTCATTATTATTGTTACATTTACCACAAAATTCGGTAATTCTTGCAGTTTTCTGCATATATATGCATTATATTCGTATTTTGTGAATGTATTCCACATTATTTTATTCTCCAATTATTATGATAAATTAATTATATCAAATAAATGTACATACTTGGTATTGTAACAACAGTTAGAACATATTTTAGGTTTGTTTATCTGCATTGAAACCAGAATGAATAATGTAATTTCATGTGTGTTTAATCTGTAAGACATTTTTATTTTTTAGTCTGTAGATTGCACCTTTGCACCATGGTTAAATGGTTACTTTATGGGGTGTAACATATGTATATTGATTATTCCCACGTAACTTTAACACATAAGCGTAAATAAACAAATCAAGGTTCATCTTGATTGAGTCCTATTACTATAAACAATACTTCAAACTGCAAATGATTGATAATTCCGGGAAATATAAGTGTTGCTGTAAGAGAGACTTGAGTTGTTGTGCTTGGAGACCACACTAATCCTGAAACAACTTGAATCTACTTGTGCTATATTGATTGTGGTGACTAGTTTACATTTTGTTTGCTTTTATAATTTCATTATAACATTCGAATTATTAATTTGCATCAAGAAACAATTTGAAATTGGTGGTTGTGAATTTGTACAGAATGTACACCGGTTCACATTTGGCATACAAGCGAGTTAAAACCGAGGTTAAAACTGTGCTTTCCTTCAGAAGTGGTTTTTATTGATGCAGGAAAGCTGGAGGTTGAGATTTTTTCCCCCATTGAAAAGCAAACACTTGTTACATTTTGCTACCAATTGCCATTTCTCGTACATCCTTCATAGCAGCAATTTCAATGTAAGCAAATCCTCAAGTATATATTACAATAGTAATATCTTTCTACTTGATGATCAACTTTCCAATTTGCTTAAACCGTAATGTTATTACAGACAAAAATTCCATTTGACAAATTATGGCACAGTTATTTACGAGAATTGTTTTGCAAAATGCCTGCAGATTATGATAAACCATCACAAAAATGTGTACATTTCCAGTAAGATATAATACAATGTCTAACTTTGGAAAATTTATATCCCAAAATGCACAGTGTATCATCATCATTGCACTTGCATGTAACCTACATTGTGAAACTTGTTTGTTCCGGTTCCCAGACAGCAAATATACATTTCTCATGCAGAATTTAAATTCTTAACTTTACTGCATTAAAACCAGCTGACTATTGCATATTTTCAAAATGAAATGCTTTGCAACGTTCTGTACCATTAAAGCTTATATTATCAACTACTATTTATAATGCAAAATGGCCGACATAAACCAGAAGAAAAAGTTTCTGCAAGATTGCAAAAAAATATTTGTGCAATTTTGCAGCAAAACTTAACAATTTTCATGCACAAATATTTTATGATAGCAGAATCTGCTGTGAAAATTGTATGGATAAATATTATGGAGAAGTTTTTTGCACATTTTCTCGGTGACCAGTCTGAATGTTGTATGCCGTTTGGAGAAGGATATGTAGACCGGATGGTTTGCAGGCTAAAAATATATTGTTCCTAGAATACAGTGACTAATGTGGTTTTCAACAAAATTTACTACTGACAAATTGTGACAGTAGTTTTTCTAAAACCCTTTCTGTACTGTTTATATAGTTTTTTTTTTTGGGTTAATCCTAGCATACAGTTTATAAAAATGAAGTCTGGGAAAGTGTGAAAATTTAGAAACTGTCAGGCAATTAGCATATATAAATAAAATGTTGTTAAAGTTTTCTATTGAAGGCACTTCATTTTATGTGTTTTATTCAGATTTAAGCAAACTCATAGTTTATGGATTATGTATGTAGTAAAATATAATGAGATAATATCCAGGAAAAGGAAAATGCATGGTAATAATATTCACATGAATAATGAATAGGCTACCATGAACGAATCTATTGTGCTGTAATTTTTGTACATTACTATTTTCCGGCACATATTTATAAACAGGAAAGAATAGTACCTAGGTACTTAGTGTGATGTTTTTTGTGCACAGAATTCCCTTACAATCAACTACAGTATCATGAATTTGTAATCTAAAATTTCCTGTTGACTAATTAATAACAGAAGCTTTTTAAATTATTTAATATACTATAGCAATATAAGCACAAAACATTTTTAATAATGCTAAGCAGAAATGACAATTAATTGATTTAAAAATAATGGCAGTGCAGGAATGTAGCAGAACTGCAACAAGATTTAGGCAAATCTTGTACTTGTTGCAAAATGACATTTTTGTCAGGGACTTGCCTTTCATATAATGTTAAGGTGACAATGTTGGCTGTGTGCTGTGATCACTGCATGAAAATGGCTGCAGAAACAAAGCAAATTTAAAAGGAAGAATCTTGAAAAACCAGACAAGTAGCCTACCAACCAAGGGCGGTTGAAACTGGTGTTATAAGAATCAAGAAAAAGCTGAATATGAAAAGGAGGAGGGGTGGTTTTGGTGGAAAGGGGGGAGGGGGCGTGGACAATCTTGTTGAACTTGTGCACTCAGTGTACACATACAACCAGATTTTCACAACAGCCCTGTGGCAGCATTGCAACTGCATGCAACCAACAATTGCACATGCACACAAGCAAACAGCATATATTCTAGATATCATATAGCAAAATTAGGCAAATTAGTAGGTGCACTATTATGATTTTATATGTAATTTTATTATGTAAGTGATAGTTTTTTGTATTTTTTATACTAGTGATATGCATCTAATCTATATGGTGTATTGTATTTTCAGGTTGCAGATATAAGACTGTATTGATGGAGGAATTTGCCAGTAATCTCAAAAGATCAAAGGTGGATTTGTTTTTGAATTGAAGTATTATATTGGTCAAGTGGTGGCATTTTTCACACATGCACCATGGCCATGTCCAATGAAGAAGAAGAAGAAACACAGCCAATGAACCCTCCTCCAAAAGTGAGGTCGAAACGCAAGAAATCAAGAGTGAGAATAGTGCTATCGGGTGAGTAAAACTTTTATTTTTTAGTAATTTAATAATATTAGTTTTTATATAGTATACATGTAAGTGAACTTGGGAAATGTTGCGTGTAACTTTCCTCATTGAAATCAAGTTTGACCTTGAGTTTTTTCTTTCACTTGCAAGGGTTTAATAATATAGGTGTTTGTATAACAAAATTACAAGTACAGTAATCTTTTCATGGTTGGATGCATGCAAGTATTTTTATGTGGTTATTATACAAAGCTATATACTTAGTAAGACAAGGGGACACCGTTTCAAATTACAAGGGTTGTAGATGAGTGGAATGGGTTGCCAAGTGAGGTGGTGGATGCGCTTGCCGTGGAGAGTTTTAAGACTAAGTT
>JAQFZQ010000556.1:0-30711 GCA_034696005.1 Glomeris marginata | reverse complement strand
AACTTGTCACAATGTTTTAATCACAGTATTTAATCACATTTCAACTTGTCACAGTATTTATCACATTTCAACTTGTCACAGTATTTAAATTCAACTTGTCACAGTATTCAATCACATTCAACTTGTCACATCATTCAATCACATTCAACTTGTCACAGCTTTTTAGTCACTTTCAGCTTGTAGCAGTAATTTAGTCGTATTCATCTTGTAACAGTAATTTAGACACAATCACTTTGTACCGGCATTTTAGTCACATTGAATTCCGGAAGCAGGTGGGCGTGGTCAATTTCTGCCCTTCTGTGATTGGTTGAATTCAGTAAGTACTGTCCGAAGCTAACGGGCACCTCCAACATGCAGTGATGTCACATAGGGAAAGTTCAGCCAATCATAGAAGGGCAAAAATTGGCCACGCCCACCTGCGTGTGGTTTGACGTCACTTCTGGTGCCCATGAGCCCTGTTATACTACTAATTTACTAATTTATCACAGTATTTTAGTGACATTCACATTGTCATGTGCAGTATTTTAGTCACTTCGAATTAGGCCTAACCGGTGAAATTTCAGCTTTAAATGCGATGACGTATATCCAAGATGGCCGCCGTCATGCAAACTACAAACGTTTCGGTTTTCCCCCGTTAATCAAGGTTAAAATTGATAGGGTTAGGTGGGAGGAAGTTTTGGGGGTGTTAAATATATGTAAGCCCCGCCCACTGGACGATGACGCGTGGGAATTTTTGGATTCCGAAAGTGCGGTCACGTGGGTGGGTGTTTTTTAGTTGTTAATGCGCATGCGCAGTTGCGATGGCCAGTCATGATTCAGTGCAAGCGTGAGAGAGACCTTGCCAATGTAATGGACATGGTCACGTGACTGAAAAAAAGAAAAAATGCAAAGAAAAGATGAGGAAAAAAAAAGAGGAAAATGTTGTAGAAGTTTTCCCGCCATTTTTAACGCTCGCGACTGACGCGTGTGTGTATTGAATAACGTGGAGAAAAACCCGGGTTTTTGCCCCCAAACCATTGATAAGCACAAGGTACAGGTAAAGGCATTTTTTGTGTATTGGTTTATAATACAGAAAGCTTGTATTGAATAGCATGAGGAAAAACCCGGGTTTTTTATATATATGTATTTAAATATAAATATGTACATAATATTGTTGACATTAATAATTAAATTAAAATGTTTAGGTATTTGTAAATGAAAAACCCGGGTTTTTGTGACAAGTAATAAGTGTATTTGAATAATACCAATAATACACTATAAAAATGCTTCAAAATTATTGAAAAATCTGGGTTTTTTGTTTTGTTTAAACAGTATAGCAAAGTAGAATAAAAGTAGTGAAAAACCCGGGTTTATTGTTTTGTTTAAACAGTATAGCAAAGAACAAAAGTTGTGAAATATCCGGGTTTTTTGTTCTGTTGAAGCATTAAAATTTGAACAAAATTATTGTAAAACCCGGGTTTTTTGTTTTATTTAAGAAGCATTGGTAAGTGGAATAAAATGATTGAAAAACCCGGATTTTTTGTTTTAAGCAGCATAACAAATTAGATTAAAAATTGATGAAAACCCGGGTTTTTGCAATTAAATGTTTGTTTTTGTATCTTGAAGGATTGCTATTAATAAAACCCGGGTTTTTGGGGCCAGTAGTGAGAAAATCGGTAAAAATGATATGAAATGTTGTAAAATATTGTAAAGCCCGGGTTTTTTGGTTAATCAGCATAGCAAAGTGAATTAAAATTATCGAAAAACCCGGGTTTTCATTGCAATTTAATTACATTTTGAAATAGATGTTATTTACTGTGTGTTAATCATTGCTAAATTGCTAAAACCCGGGTTTTTGTGGCCAGTATAAAAATGAGTGCAAACCGGTGCAAACTATACCCGGCTATACCGTTTAAAAAACCCGGGTTTATTTGTTTTGATTTTATCATTTGAAGTTATTTGTTAGTCGTACTGTTTCGAAACCCCACACTTTAACGGGGTTTTTGCGATTTATTGGAGTTACACCGAAAACTTGCCCCGCCCCTTAACCCCTTGTGACCCTCGGGGTTGGCCAAACACACTCCAGTGGCAGTTATAGTAAAGATAGTCTCTCTATAGCAATTCCCATCGATCGCCATCTTTTTTTTAACGCTGCGCATTTAGTATTGAGAGCGCTCCCTGGTGGTCGATCGATGCGTTACACACATTCCGGAATCTTTTTTTGTATTTTCTTCCTTTCTTTTTTTGTGTGAGGGATTTGCGGCGGCGAGCACGTTAATTAGCGCACTCAGTCGATTCGTCGAGGGGGTTTTTGGTGGGGTTTTTTAAGCCGTAGTGGGCGGGCGAACGGGAAGAAGTAATCGATCAACAAGTTAACGGTCGCTTTTCAAATTTCTCGTCGCACTTTCGAACGTTTTCGGTCGTAATGGCCTTGGCAATGGCGGCCTCTTTGAAGAAACGATCGATGAAAGAGTAAGTTGAGGGGTTTTTCATTGGGGGTTTTTGGTTTGAAATCGTGTCGGTGTCGTGCGGTGTCGTGTCGTTCATCGATTAGTTGATGTTTTTCGTGCCGGATTAGTCCGGTCTGGAAATAAGTGCGTAATGTCGGCCTATTTCGGTGTGTGTTGGCGGCCGTTTCGCTGGTTGGCTGACGTCCCGGAGTGGGCGTGGCTTATTTTAGCAATTATTTTTCCTCGTAGAAAGGATGGCCGAAAGTAATCGGGCAAAGTTGTCAGTCATCGCGTGTGTTGGAGAAACAAGGTTGGAAATATAATGGTTGCAAACAGTAGATGTGAAGTTCGTTAAGAATAACGAGAAAAAGAGGCGTGGTTAGAATTTTTTTGAAAATTTGAATCGACCAATAACGAACAAAATGGGGTTTATGAAATGAAATGCAAGAAAAGGGGCGTGTTTAGAACGTTTTTGGAAAATTTGAATCGACCAATAACGGACAAAACGGGGTTTGCAAGAAAAAGGGGCGTGTTTAGAACGTTTTTGAAAATTTGAATCGACTAATAACGGACTAAAAGGGGCGTGTTTAGAAGGTTTTTGAAAATTTGAATCGACCAATAACGGACAAAAAGGGGTTTGTGAAGAGCGAGAGAAAGGGGCGTGTTTAGAAGATTTTTTGAAAATCTGAATGGACCAATAACCGACAAAATGAGGTTAGCAAAATGCAAGAAAGAGGGGCGTGTTTAGAACGTTTTTTGAAAACTTGAATCGACCAATAACGGACAAAGCGAGATCTGTGAAGAGCACGAGAAAGGGGCGTGTATAGAACGTTTTTGAAAATTTGAATCGACCAATAACGGACAAAGCGAGATCTGTGAAGAGCACGAGAAAGGGGCGTGTATAGAACGTTTTTTTGAATAATTTGAATCAACCAATAACGGACAAAACGTGTTTAGAACGTTTTTGAAAATTTGAATCGAATTATAACGGACAAAAAGGGGCGTGTTTAGAACGTTTTTGAAAATTTGAATCTGCTAATAACGGACAAAAACGTGGCGTTTCGAACGTTTTTGAAAATTTGTGTCGCTGAACGCGAATGTGATTGGCTTAACATATAACACGGGGTTTTTGACGGGGTTTTTTTACGTTCCCTGTTTGGTTGTTGTTTGAAAAGGAATGTGGACGGAAGTTGTGTACGCTCTGTTGGTTTTGGCCCGGCCACTTTGCACCCGTTTCCCGCCCTCATGCGTGACAAGCCCCCCTTGGACCAATCAGAGACACGATGACTGATTCCCCACCCCATTGGATGATGGGAAAAGGGGGGCCGAGTGTCTAGACGGGGCCCAGTGCAAAAATTTGGCCGTTTTTCGTATATAAGACTGAAAGATCTCTTCTCCATCTGGAGCAAGTGTATCGTGATGGCTGATCTTGAAAGGTTGCCATGGAGACGAGTGTAAGACGCCGACGCTGTTGCCAGGCTTCCCTCTTTTCCCCTTCCACTTGTTACAATGTAGTACTTGCTATGGCAAGCCAACGAGCGCAGCAATTAGAAAGTCGGTTGTGTTTTGGCTAAGTTAATATGGAAAGGTGACTTTAGTTAAAGTGTCTACTCGTCACATACGCTCGTCACACACAACTCGTCACATTAATCAAGATGTACCCTACAACACTACTCGTCACACACTACTCGTCACACGTACATATCGTCACAAATTGATGAATACTCACCTTGGATTATAATTGGTCGAAACACGCTATTCGACACGCACAGCTTGTCACAATACTTTACATGCACAACTCGTCACAATAGTAATGCAACATGGAATCTTGCTCGTCACGCACTACTTGACACGAACAGTACATGATTAATTGGGTTTAATGACAAATATAATGTGGCAAAATGTATGTGACGAGTTTCATGTAACGAGTTTTGTGCGCCGAAATGAATGTGACCAACTTGTTGTGACGAACGTACTGTTACGAAATGAATGTGACGAGTTGAAAGTGTCCAACTTATGGTGAAGTAGCCAAAGTAGCATTTTGAAAAACCCGGGTTTTTACGAAGAGCGAAGAAAAAATATTGAAGTGAAAGGGAAGAAAAAATGCTGAAAAACCCGGGTTTTTTGAACGTGTGACCATATAGATCATTGGATCAATTTGTTCAAAAACCCGGGTTTTTAAATTAGAGGAATAAACTTGATAGGAAAAAGATAGTGTTGAAAAACCCGGGTTTTATGAATGTTTGACATACTATTTGCAGGTTAGCCTAATTTGTTGAGAAACATTTGAAAAACCCGGGTTTTTTGCGAAGAGAGGAAGGAAGTAGATGGAAAAAAGATCGATAAGACGAAGCGTCTGTTAGCCAGTCTCGTCTAGTCTCGTGTTGTCTCGCGTGGGCGAGAGTACAAAGACTATGGCAAAAAGGCTGGTCCTTACCCGCGAGTGACGTCACAGCTCGATCACCGAATTTCTCCAACTGGTGGTCGGTGACGTCACCACTCTCTGTCTCTCTCTCTCCCGCTGTCTTTGTACAGGGAGAAAAGAAAGGGGGAGTTGGGATGTTGGTGGGATGCAGGGGGAGTTTGTCGTTTGATGGATTATCCTTGTAACGGAAGCGCCGTGTGTTTTTGCTCGTCACCGCCAGGGCGGCGTCACTTGTCTAGAAAGCGAGACGCACGATGAGCATCGATCCGTTTCGATGACGTCACAGGCAGGCTCTCTCATGCGAATCTTCTCTTGACGTCCGTGACAATTTCCGGACAGACGAGATGTAGGGGTGGGTCTATACCGTTTATCCGAACTTGGCCCCTCCCCCTTATGGTATATCGAAGTTGGACCTGCTTTTTAACACCCCCCTTCTTTTAACCAATTCGTCACAGGGGGATAATGGCGTTCACAGTGGGGAATTCCTTATTTCAAAGATGGAATTTACTTGAAATTGGTCATGAAATTGACATCCGGGTACGGTTGAGAGGGAGAAGTTCTCTGAAAGATCTTTGTGCCACGCCCCCTTAGGACACACCCCCTTTCTCTACCCACAGAAAACAGCAAATTGACTTTTGTGATTGAGAATGAATTTGTTGTATAGAAAGTAAATAAAGTGAAAACTGTCTATGGTGGAATATTGTCTATGGGGGTAATTAATTAAGGAGGTTCGATGTTGTATTAAATGATTTTTTTTATTAACTGCGACATATTGATGAATGACATGTACAGGTGTTGAATGCATTTAATGAATTTTTTGATGGGGGTAATTAATTAAGAAGGTGAAAAGTGTTGAATGTTGCATTAAATGAATTTTGTTGGTTGGGGTAATTAATTAAGGAGGTTGGAAGTTGGTATTAACTGGGTTTTTAGGGTGTTTAGGAATGTAAATTGTAATGTACATGTTTAAGTGCATTTAATTATTTTTTTCGATATAAGAGGGGCGTGGCCTAATTCTGCCTCGCTGTGATTGGTGGTCGAATTCTAACCAGTTACGAAGTGGTATGAGCAATTTATGGTAGTCTCTGACTTCAGAATTCAATCGACCAATCACAGCGAGGCAGAATTAGGGTACGCCCACCTGTGACGTCACTACTGTAATGAATTTTGATACTAATTGCTATTTTCTTGTCTTTTGCAGGTAAGGGCACTCACTCAGTTTGCGTTCTTCTCGTCTACCAACCCTAAAAATCCTTGTAATATAGTTAGTTAAATTCTATGCAAATAGTTAAATTTTACGGTTAACGAAATAAAAGGGGGGGACCTTTGCGATTGGCGGATTTCGGATGAGCTGTGCGGCATGCTGTACCGGCAACTCGATGTCGCAGGTAGGAACCAACTACGATACAGTAGAACCTTGTTATAAGAAACTGATTTGTGGAATGCTAAGTGTTTACTATAACATTGTGTTTAATGAATATGACGTCACATATCACGTGACGCATTCAGATTAGCTGACTTGAACAGGACAAATGTCACTGAATGATTTTGCAGCACTTATTTATTAACCACCCCCATTTTTCACTCCCTCCCCCCTCCCTGTCCGTTCCAGATGACTAATCTTAACTGCTAATTATTTCTCTGAACAACGTCATTAAATGACTTGATGCAGTGAGAATGCAATTAAAATGTTTGCTACTAAAAAGCCGACTTCCAACCCAGACGTGGTCAATCAATCAACGAGCAACTCCCACATCAAATGTGACATAACTTATTAGACCCAATTTCAAATGAAGCCTGAAATTGGATAAATTTACGAAACGCATTCGATACACTTACGGTACAAGAAATACACATTCAATAGCGTTCAATACACCACGATACAAGGAAATATACAATAATAGAAACGTTCGATACACTTACGATACGCGTGAAAATATAGGAGTACATGTTTGATACATTAAAATGTGTTGATACAGCAAGAAACGGTGTAAAAACGGCATTAATACACTTCGATACACATTCGATACATTTACGAAACAAGAAATACACTTTCGATACATTTACGATACAAGATTATACACATTCGATACACTACGATACAAGGAAATATACAAGATTATACACATTCGATGCACTACGACACGAGGAAATATACAAGATTATACACATTCGATACACCACGATACGAGGAAATATACAAGGTTATACACATCCGATACACTAACGATACATGAAATAAGCGTTCGATACACTTACGATACAAGAAATACACTTTCGATACACTTACGATACAAGAAATACATGTTCGATGCACTAACGATACAAGAAATACACATTCTATACAAGTAATACGCCTTCGATACACGATACAAGGAAATATACAAGATTATACACATTCAATACATAACGATACAAGAAATACACACTCTATACAAGAAATACGCTTTCAAGACACTTACGATTCAAGAAATACGTGTTCGAGACACTTACGATACAAGAAATACGTGTTCGAGACACTTACGATACAAGAAATACACTTTCGGTACACTTACGATTCAAGAAATACATGTTCGGTGCACTTACGATACAAGAAATACATGTTCGATACACTTACGATACAAGAAATTCGCTTTCGATACACTTACGATACAAGAAATTCGCTTTCGATACACTTACGATAACAGAAATACACTTTCGATACACTTACGATACAAGAAATTCGCTTTCGATGCACTTTACGATACAATTGAAATACACGTTTATACACTTACGATACAAGAAATACACGTTCGATACACTTACAGTACATGAAATACGCGTTCGATACGCTTCCGATATGCATTCGATACTCTGAACTGTGCCGCAGAACGATATCGATACTGCGACATCGATACTGTGACAGTGTAGCGTAGTGGTCACCAGGGGTCGCTGTTTGTGATGGACATGCTACCTGGTTTAGTACTGATTTCTAACAACAGGTGGCGCTGCTATGCAACTCAGTCCTTTTTTCCTATACATTTAACCATCTTTTCGTATCTAAAACATGTTATAATGAAAATGTTAAATGACAATAATATGGGAGTTTTACTTTCAATAAATGGGAAAGGTTGAATGGGTTGTAGTGGAAGTAGTAGTAGTACGTGTTTTTTGAAAGTTTTTTGTAGGTGGCGTTAGTGGTTTTGTGGCTTTAAGTTAAAAAAGAATACATTGGAAAAAGTGAAATTCAAAGAAGTGAAAAAGTGGAAAAGAATAAATTGAAGATGAATGAATATGAAGATGAAAGAAGGAATAAGGAAGTGGAGAGTTAAAAATATACAGTGTAACCTGTCTATGGTGGAAACGATTAGGGTTAAGAAAAAAGGGTTAAGAAATGAAGAAAGAAAGGGTTAAGAAAAAGAATAAAGATGCAGGAAAAAGAGAAATAAGAAGTGGTGTAGTAGGACAGGATCGATGTTGAGCCGATTTGTCACATCATCACTCAATCCAATCCCCTTCTAATATACTCACACCCTTTACACACTTACACCCTTCAATTACACCCTTAAAAACCAAATGTCAACACCCCAAAATCCGCATTTTATTTATTATATTTATTCAATTTAATTTAGTATTAATATACAAATAAGTTACTATGAAAGGAATAAGCCGCAGATAGTACAGCCACGCTTATGCTGGGACAGGTAATATTCCACCATAGACAGGTTTCCACCATAGACTACTGTCTGTAAACTGAAAGAAGACGCGGGTGAGTTACATTTTCCACCTGTCACGGCAGAACTACGCCCATTTGGACGTATGCGCCCAATCCCCTTCTCAGCAGGCCCCTCGCATACATACAAATGGGCGTGGTTCTGCCGTGACAGGTGGAAAATTTTGACTCGCACGCGTCTTCTTTCAGTTTACGGACAGTATAGTTTCCACCGTGAACAGGTTGTTGTGTTGGTTTTTGTAAACTTGTTATGATTGGTTTTTGGTGCGAGTTCGAAAGTTGACAAGTTGAACCGGATTGGAAGAAAAATTAGGGCCAATCGGATAATTCCTTTGAAATTGATAAATTGTTATTGTTATTTGGCAATTTAAAATGCTATTTATCATGTTGGTTTAAATTGGCTTGCGGGAGAAAGCGAACTAGCAACTCCCATGATGCATCATGCTGTGTGCATAGCGCCATCTATCGGATGAAGCGGAATCATGGTGGAACATAAGTGTGCCATGTCGTTTTCGGTTTAGACAGTGCTGCGTGTAGTATCGATTGCGTATCAATTACGTATCGATTATGCATAGTAGAATGTATGGGGAACGTATTGATTGCGTATCGATGACGTATCGACTACGTATAAAATTACGTATCGATTGCATATGAATTGCATATTAATCTCGTATCGATTGCGTATGAAGGGAATCAAAATTTCGTATCGTTTCGGTATCGATTGCGTATCAACTACACGTATCTGTTATGTATCAACCGGTATCAACTGCATATAAACCACGTATAAATTGCGTATCGATTGCGTATAAATTGCGTATCGATTGCATATCAACTTCACATAAATACCGTATCGATTGCGTATCGTATGCGTTTAAACAACGTATCGAATGCGTCTAAACTACATATCGATTGCGTATCGAATGCTTTTAAACTAAGTATCGAATGCGTATAAACTACGTATCGAATGCGTATAAACTACGTATCGATTGCATATGAATCGCGTATCGATTGCATGCATAAATTGCATATCGATTACAAATAAATTGCGTATCGATTGCATATAAATTGCATATTGATTGCATATCAACTTCACAAATACCGTATCGATTGCGTATCGAATGCTTTCAAACTACGTATCGATTGCATATAAATTACGTATTGATTGCGTATCAAATTCACATGAATGCACGTATAAATACCGTATCGATTGCGTATCGAATGCGTATCGAATGCGTTTAAGCTACGTATCGATTGCATATAAATTACGTATCGACTACATATCTTTGCATATAAATTCCGTATCGATTGCGTATCGAACACCGATAATCCACTACTTATAAATGCTTTCTAATTCAATCACACATATTGGGTGTGAACCAAGTAAACCAAGCAACAAACACGGTTATTTTTCCAAAGGTATGAAGGTGAAGTGGGGGGTGTTAGGAACTGGGTTGTAGTTTTTGAGGGTATCGCCAGGGGGCGTGCGAGTGAGTGGTAATGACCTTGTCCCAAGTTGTGTGTGTGCGTGTCCCGCCCACCGATTTCTTCTTGTTCACGTTGTTGGTTGGTTGCTGCCCCCCCCCTTTTCACCCCCCCCCCCCGATAATCGCGTCAGGTTGGCTTATCTGGCAAGTGTTGCGTGACTGTGTCCGACTTGGTGGCTCCACTCACGGAAGAAAAAGAAAAGAAAGTTTGGGAGGAAAAGAAAAAAAAAACACTGAATGCCCTTCACCCCAAACGTCGGCCGACCGAAAACTAGACCGCTAGGTGGCGCTCCAGTTGAAAACGGGGAGTTAGTGTCCGAGGGCACGCTTATGCTGGGACGAACGAAGCGGTTGTTTTTGAATGGGAGGAAGGGAAAGTGTGGAGGTGGTAATTGATTAGGAGGGTTTTTGTGGGGTTTTTGATGGAAAAACGTATTGTCACAGTTCATTTCGTCACAGTTCATTTCGTCACAGTGTAACTTCTGAAATGTGACAGGTATAAATTATATGTTGTTACTAATTGAATTGTGACGAGTTGAGTTGTGACGAGTTGAGTTGTTACGAAATGTAATGATAATGGCAATAATATTGAGAAAAAGAGGAAAAGAAAGTTGTGCAACAGGAAGTGTTTACAGTTGCCTGCAAAAATAGTAAACAAAGTGAAGCTGCGGGCTAAAACAAGTGAATAGATGCAGGAATAAGTCATCAAAACTGAAGGAGTGAATAAGAAGTAGAGGAAGAACCGATTTTCTGAAGAATTTGTTTATTTTTTAAAGATATATAAGGGATAATTAGTAAATTATGTCAGTTAAAGCTGATTTTTAAAGTAGTACTGTTTATTTGGAATCGCCCTGTAATATAGTACAACTGGCCACATTACAACCAACCCCTAGTTGATGAAAAACCCCTTTCCCTATTAGAAAAACCCCCCAGAAATGTTTATTTGAGGTAAAAATGATTTTAGGAGCTTTTTTTATTAAGGCCACACTTATCCTGGAACAACTTAGTGTATGTAGAGTAAGTCACGTGACTTTTGAATCGGACTGTAGTTGGATATGACGTCACTGGTGGCCAATTACTATTTTGTATTTGAGATATAAAAGTGAATTTTAAAGCTTTTTTAAGGCCACACTTATCGTGGAACAACTTAGTACCTGTATTAGAGGAATTTAGAGTAGGTCACGTGACTTTGGAATCGGGCTGTAATTGGATATGACGTCACTGGCGACCAATAACTACTTATTGTATATTATTGAAAAATGATTTTTGGAGCTTTTTTAAGGCCACGCTTATCCTTGAACAACTTAGCATGTGTATTAGTGTTGTAGAGTAAGTCACGTGACTTTTGAATCGGGCTGTAATTGGGTGGGAATTGGATGACGTCACAGGTGTCCAATAACTGTTGCATTATATGAGGTAAAAGTGAATTTTGTAGTGTTTTATTAAGGCCACACTTATCCTGGAACAACTTAGTACGTGCATTACGTTGAGTGAGTCACGTGACTTTTTAATTGGGCGGATTTGGTTATAAAATTCGGCCAATAACTGTCGCATCTGAGATAAAAGTGAATTTTGAAGGCCACGCTGACCTTGGAACAATCGTGTATTAGTGACGTCATAGGTGTGATTTGAGAAAGTCACGTGACTTTGGATTTGGCCGGGAATTGGATGTCACAGGTGGCCAATAACTATTGGATTCGTATTGGGTCGTTCATTTTGGATCGGAGGGGGGGAGGAGGGAGGGATAGCCAGGCGACCCGCCCACTCGGAATCCTACAAGATGGAGGTCGGACCAAACGTGTAAAAGCCTGAACACTAAAATCCCTGAAACGTGTTTCTCACATAGTAGTTGGCCATGCTGGTCACGTGCGTCGTAATTTTTCACCGGGATTTTGGCGTTTGGCGGCCAGGGGGCGTCTCAACTCACCCCTCACCCGCTGGGCCTTTCTCACCCCGTGCCACCACGGCCACTCACTGACCTTTCCTTTTTCCCCAAAGCCGGGGAGGGGGACGTTCAATATGCACGTTTGCCTCACGTGTTAAAACATAGGACGGCGTTAGGTTTAGCGGTTGCCTTTTTGCATTGTGTAGTATGCGGAGGGGTGGTTCAAAAATAACGTTATAATTTTTTTCATTTCTTGGTATATATTGTACTGTGTTTTTATAGCTGTATATGGGGAAATGGGAAAATAGTGGGAGGGTTCTTGGAATGTGACGTCATGGTGGTGTTTTTTGTTTGTTTGGTGTGTAGGTGCGAGGTTTGGTGGCGAAATAAAAAATAGGATATGCAACTTCGCTTACAGTCAACTCACATTTAATAAATAAATAATAAATAAATAAATAAGAAATTAATAAATTATAAATAATTTTATAAATAGTATGTCAAATAGAGGAATTAATCTAATATCTTGTCTATTACATCAAATTCCCTTACAGTCAACTTACATACGTTTAATAAAATAAAGAAATGAATGATGAAATAAATAAATAACAAAAATAAATAAATAAATAGTTTATAAAGTATAATAATTATAGAGGAATTAATATGTAATATATGTTGTTCTAGCTTTTGCACAACTTTAATTTCCCTTACAGTCAACCTACATTTAAAATTAAGAAATTAGTGAATAAATAAATAATTATAAATAAACAAATAAATAGTTTATAAAATATAATTAATAGAATTAAAAATTAATATCTAGGTAATATCTTGTTCTGTTACATCAAATTCCCTTACAGTCAACTTCTACATTTAACAAAATAAAGAAATTAATTAATAAATAAATTATAGATAAATAATATAAATAAATAAGTAAATAAAAGTTTATAAAGTATAATATAGAAGAATTAATATGTAATATATTGTTCTAGCTGTTACTTTAACTTCCCTTACAGTCAACTTACAATTTTTCAAATAAAGAAACTAATAAATAAATAAATAAAATTATAGATAAATATGAAAAAATAAATAAATTGTTTATAAAGTATAATACAATAATTAATATAGTATGTAATATCCTGTTCTATATATGTTGTTACTTCAACTTCCCTTACAGTCAACCTGCATTTAACATCATTTTAATTAACTGTGTGAAATAAAATAATAAATAAATAAATAAAAAAGAAAATTAATCAATTAATAAATAAATAAATCAGTAAGAAATTAATAAATAAAATATTGTATCATGTTGTGGCATGCTATAATTTCAACTTCCCTTACAGTCAACCTACAAAACACTATTTCTTCTTAATTTTGAAACAATTATTTATTAATTTCAAAGTAAATAAATAAGTAAATAAATAAATAAATAAATAAATAAAGTTTGTTGAACATTGTTATTGAACGTCCCCTTTGAAATTCGTAGACGGGCGTGTTTTTCAAGTTTTGCTGGACCCCCCCCCCCCCCCCCCTCAAAAAAATGTACAAGATAGGCCTAAGGGTAAAACTGATCAAGAGTGTACAAGGTGGAGGTTTTAGTTTTGCCAAAAAGTAGGGGTGATGCCCACCTGCTGTAACGGCGGCCTCGAAAAATCTCCCCCCACCACCCCCCTTAGGTTCCGGTTGCTTGTTGTAACCCCGCCCCCTCCCCGAATCCTCAAGGGGGGAACAACTTCTCAGACTTGGACATAGTTGAGTTGCTGCAACTTGAGTTGGTTGCACACAAACTCACACAGCTCTTCTTTAAAACTTTTTTAAAAACCCCCTCCCCCTTCTGCAAAAAAATAACCCACCCCATCGAAAAAAAAGGATAAACATGAGCACCAAGACTGAACCTTTACCAGGACTCGGTTGGGACCCGGGGGTCCTAACTGCATTGCATTCCAAGGTAGGACTAATCAAACTGTCATTTTTTGGGAAATAAGCCTATTTTTTACCCACACTTTAATAACGGATTACCCATTGAAATATCAACTTTTTCGGGGGGATGAAGAGAACAAGAAATGTTGCCTGGACTGTGTTTTAGGGACAGGTGTAGTGTTAGGGGGTTTAATGATGGTTTTAAGGGGTTTTTGAAGGGTTTGGGTAAACCTAGAAACCGATTTTACCTTGAGGACGGAGGATTGCGTTCGTTTAAGCCGGGATTTGATTTAGGCTTAAGTTTTGAAGTAACAACATACAGTAATTCCCGCCATTTTCTTTTTTCCCTCTGTCTAATTGCAACATGGTTGTGTGTATATACTGTACACTGATGAAATAGTGTACTTTGTACTTGGTTTTGTTTACTCTGACTCCTTATATAACGAACTCAAATAATAATATGGTTAAAATAACAATTTCTTTATTTTATTTTGTATTATTTATTATTTACATATAGTGTTGTTATAAATGAGATATATAAGGTCTGTTGTATAAAGAGTTGACGTAGTTCACTGTATTATAAAAGTGGGAAAAGAAATAATGTTGAGTTCGTTATAAGCGAGGTAACATTTTTGTTATATAAAACTTTTTGTGTAAAATGTGTTTTAATTTGGTTATATTATTATAACCAACTTGTAATAAATTAAATGTAATTGTAAGTATTTTAATTAGCTAGTGTTCACTATAACCGAGGTGATAATTTAAAATATTTTATAGTAAAAAATATTTGTTTGAATTTTTTAGATTAAATTATTAGTATTAACTTTAATTTGGTTAATATTACATTTAAATGGTAAATTAATTTAAATACTAAATTTTAGTGTTCACTATAAGCGAGGTTACGATTTAAATTATGTTATAGAAAATATTTGTTTAAATTTATGAAATTATTTGTAAAAAAGTTATTTTAGTTAATATTTTTAAATTGTAGAATAAATTAAATTATTGTTTGCAGTTTTAATACAAAAATTTAATGTTCACTGTAACCGAGGTTAGAATTTAAATCATATTTTGTTGTCAAAATGTTCTGAATTAATAAAACTTTATTATATAGCCTTATATAATTAAATACTTTTAATTTATACTGTAATATAAAAATTAAAATTAGAGAAATTGTACTGTTATTTTATTAGTTCACTATAACCGATGTTGAACTTAAAATTGCATTTCAGTTTGACAATTCCTTATAATAAACTCAAGTTATATAATTTAGTACTTTAAATGTACTGTAATAAATAATATTAATATTAAACTATATAGAGAAATTACAATGTTATTTTGAAAGTTCACTGTAACCGATGTTGCACTAATAAATTTGTATTTTGTTATAAAATACGTTTGATACTATATTAATTTAAATCTAGTTATAATTTAATACTTTTAATCTCTTGTAATATAATATAAAATATTGGTACATTACACTGTTATTTTGATAGTTCACTATAACCGATGTTACACTTAAAATTAATTGTGTAGTTTCACCATTCTAACTTAATAATAAATAAATCTGCTTTAATAAATAATATTAAATAATATAAAAATTATAGATATTTCACTGTTATTTTGACTGTTCACTATAACCGATGTTACACTAGGAAATGTATATTTGGTTATAAAAAACTTTTGATTTTAAATTAAATCTAGTAAAATTTAACACTTTAAATCTTTTGTAATAGCCTATACAATATTAAATGTTAGTAAATTACACTGTTATTTTGATAGTTCACTATAACCGATGTTACACTTAAAATTAATAGTGTAGTTTTACAATTCTAACTTAATAATAAATAAATCTGCTATAATAAATAATAAATAATATAAAAATTAGTGAAATTACACTGTTATTTTAATAGTTCACTATATCCGAGGTGTATACAACATATTTATACACTATTTAAACAACGTTTTTCCTTTTAAATGGGTGAAGTTTAAAAAGTTTTAACAGTTTTTTAATAGTTTTGAAGTGAAATATGTTCATTAGTGAATTTTTTGGGTTGGTTTAAAAAGTGGGAGGAGTTTATTATCAATGTGGGAGGAGTTATTATTTTTTATTCCTTTAAAACAAACTGGAAAAAATGATTTTATTATTATCTTTTGACTCTTTCAGTAGTTTCATGTTTAGTGTAAATTAATTTCCAAAGTTCCCAAAGTGGGAGGAGCTTATTATTTCTTTTTAAAATTTTTTTGTAACACCCCCCCCTTCCCTCTCTACTTGTTCATTTTCAACGAACAAGAAGTAATCTTTTGAGAGATTAGCTGCAAGATCCATTAAGATTTTTTTAAAACCATTTTTCCCAGCTGAAAAAATAAAAAAAATAAAAATAGGCCTAAAGTAAAAAAATTAAAAAATGAAGTTATGTTTTAATTATTGTTAATTGCAACAACAGAAAGGATTAAGGAAATGTTTTCCGGGTTTAACAGTAAATTTTTTTATTTTATTTTATTTTTTTAACACTTGTTTGTGGACCTTAGGGTGGTTTAGGGGGAAAGGACCAATGGGGTGGCTGGGATTTGTCTGGCACGTCCCACACAACACCTGCGGCCATTTTGCCAGTTTCACTCGATGTAACCAACCGTTATTCATGTGCACCTTTTGAAAAGGCATGGAATGTGCCACCAGGGGTCACTGGAAGGGGCCAATGGCCCTCGTGACCCTCAACAACATTATTCAACATGATGATTGGGGGAAACCAATGGACCTGTTGGCCAATAATCACCTTTTGTTCTGTGAAAATGTCCGGCATTTATTCAGCATTTATTTGTAAATAGGTTTATTTCCAACTTAATAGATTTATTTTGAATTAAATGGTTTTATTTCGAACTAAAAAGTTTTTAAATGAATTTATTTTTATTTAAATGAATTTATTTCGAACAGAAAAGTTTTAAATATGTTTATTTCGAACAATAAGTTGTAAATAAGTTTTTAAATGGATTTACTATTTTGATTAAAATGGCTATATTTCGAACAGTAAGTTTTTTAAATGGATTTATTTCGAACAATAAGTTTTTAAATGGATTTATTTAGAACAAAGTGGATTTATTTGGAACTTAATATATTTATTTCGAACAATTTAACACTTTAAATGAACTTATTTATAATTAAATGGATTTGTTTCGAACAGAAAAGTTTTTAAATGCATTTATTTTGAACAGAAAAATTTTTAAATGAATTTATTTCGAACAATAAGTTTTTAAATGGATTTATTTCGAACAAAAGTTTTTAAATTGTATTTATTTCGAACTAAATGGGTTTATTTTGAATTAAATTGATTTATTTTGGAACTAAATGGATTTATTTGGAACTTTGAAAACATTTATTTCGAACAAGAACAGTTTAAATTTGATTTATTTCGAACTATTTCGGAACGGGAATAATTTGTGGATGGGTTTATTTGGAACAGGAATTTGGGAAATTAATTTCGAACAGGAATGTTATCTAAATGGATATATTTCTTAAACAAATACCAATATTAAGAAGCCTAACCTGCAATTCCCATTCGCCTCAATGTAGTTTTGACGCGTGCAAGTTTTACATTTGTTACTCGAATCTCGCTTAATTACTGTTCGAAATTGGAAACTAAAATTGCACAAAGTAGTTTAAACGATGCCTGACGTCATGTCGTTTCTGGTTTTTCCATTTTGTACCTGCTTATTTTAATAATACGTAAATAAAAACCAGATTTCGTCGAAAAACCGGTTTCTCTTACCTTATCTCTTTTTTTGAGTAATTATGCAGGGTTATTTTGGGAAAACTAGAAGCGCCACTACATCAGGAATTAACTAAAGTATCCTGTAGTATTTTTGTTATTCCATTTTCAGGATAATCTAAGGATATTTTAATGAATTTTAAAGAATTTTACGCTAAAAAATACACACAAATATCGACGTTTGCAACTTTATTGCGCCACATTGAAGTTGCGTGCAATATTTTATATATGTAAACGATGGGAATGTTGCACGAGAATATATTGCGTGCAATAAAGTTGCGTGAGAATTTTAGATGATTGTGTTTCGGATGATTGAGGTGGTCTGCAGTACTGGGACGGTTCTGCAGACACCGGAAGTGGGTTTGCTGTTATAGTGAGGGTATAATAAGGCACAGTAACAAGGCACATGGTGTTTTAAAAGTCTGCTATTCGTGGAAGTTTATACAGTTGTGTTTTTGCAATTGCGACGAATGAAATGATAGCGGAGTGGAAAAACGTTGTATATGCATGAGTGGGTTAAATGCTTGTCTTTGTACTTTTATAACGGTATACTAAGCTTCTTTTTCTTGCTTGTTTACCGAGTAAGAAAGCTGCTTTTGGTGCTTACTAAGCGTTAAAAATACAATGGCGGTAAAACCACTTTATAGGCTACGTATTAATTTAATTCTGCGCTATAGATTGAACATACTCTGTTTCGTACTAGCAGTATAGATTTTTAAATTCAGCCAATCACAGAAGGGCAAAAATTGACCACGCCCAGCTGTGACGTCACTGGAGTATAAATGGTCTATTGGCTTCAGATTTGTAGTAAATTTGAAGTTCTCGCCACGTGACATCACTAGGAGTGGGAGGGACCTAGTGACTTCTGATAGAACTGATTTCAACCAATCACAGAAGGGCAAAAATTGACCACGCCCACCTGTGACGTCACTGGAGTAGAAAGTGTCTTATTAGCTTCAGATTTTTAGTGAATTTGCAATTTCAGCCATGTGACATCACCGGAATTGGGAGAGACCTAGTGGCTTCGGATAAGATTGAATTCAGCCAATCACAACAGGGCAAAAATTGACCACGCCCACCTGTGATGTCACTGGAGTAGGCGGGGTCTATTGGCTTTAGACAGTAGTGAATTTGCAATTTCCGCCAGATGACATCACCAGAAGGTGGAGGGACCGAATGGCTTCAGATAGGATTGAATTCAGCCAATCACAATAGGGCAAAAATTGACCACGCCCACCTTTGACGTCACTGCAGTAGGAAGGGTCTATTAGCTTCATATAGTAGTGAATTTGAAGTTCCCGCCGTGTGATATTACCAGAAGTAGGAGGGACCGAATGACTTCAGATGGAACTGGATCCAACCAATCACAATAGGGCAAAAACTGACCACGCCCACCTGTGTCGTCATTTCTGGGGCCCATGTGCCCAGCTATACTACTTGTACAGTCTGTTTAATTTGCAAACTGTTCTGTTTCTTCGCTGTATTTTCGTTTTTATCCAAGATACCTTCTATACCTATACTAATTATCAATCGACTGTTCCAATATAAGCCCCTCCCACTTCTAGCCTCTAAACAAGGGTGTTACTCTTCCTTTATTGATGTAATTCCTCTTTTTTCATATATAATTCCACTTCTTTTACACCCCTGTAATTGGCGCATTATTGTTGCCACATTTTCTGCTCCAGTATACTGTTGGATTTCAGGGGCTGGAATCTAAGGACCTGTTTCTTTACCCCTCCCCCCTCCCCCCTAGAAAAAAATAGGAGTGTCTGAATTGGTCTCTCTCTATAAGAGCATTACATGCTTGTACTCTACCAATGATGAATAGGGAAGTTTTAGGTCTGAGTTGTTGTTGTGTAAGAGGGGGGATGAGTTTGGATTTTGGAGGGGGTGGGAGGGGTTTGGGGCAAGTGGGCGGGGCTAGTAATGAATTAATTGCAACGTCTGGGACCTACAATGGACCCAGGGATGTTGCAGACACCAGGGGTGGGTTAAAAAGACGGTGACAGGGTCTTGATTGATGACTCAGGACCTTTTTTTTGTTGAGGGGGTAAGGGGGGGTTTGTCCAAAAATGACAACCCCCTTTTTTTCTTAATTCACTTGCACCCCGATTGCAAGAGGTGCATGACCTTGGCCCCCTACCCATCCATTTTGGACATTGAACCCCCTGAAATATAGAAAACTAGGGGGAAATTGGAGGAAGGAGACCCGGAAGTGACCGGAAGTTACCGGAAGTGACCGCAGTGACGTCACTACCCTCGTCATAAGAGCTGTGTTGGTCTGGGTAGACTTTTTAATTGTCTATTTCCGGATTTGTTTGCTCTTCTTCGGTGGGCGTTACCTTTCGAAGCCACGCCCCCTTTGCGTTTTCAATTTGGTTTCAATTTGCTTTCTACTTCCTGTTGGTAAAGTGTATATAGCAAGGTGTAGTATTAGGTGTGTACAGGTTGGTGATGTAGCCTTAAGGCTGAATTTTTTGATTGTATGTTGCGGTTTTATGACGTTGACGGCGCCACAGTCGCCATTTTTAATTACTACATTCCTATTACTATTATTACTATTATTATTATTACTCGACCGGTTCACCATACCACAAACTTATACAGACAGATCTTGCATATAGCATTAATATAGTGTTTTGTGATTCCGACACCAGGTGGAGCAACGTAAAAGTGCTGTTGATTAAGTAAGTAACTTATTAAAAGTGCTGTTGATTAAGCAGAATGTGAATTAAGAACACATTTTGTAGTTTAGTATCCAGTTTATACAAAATTACTGCACTGAAAATGACGTCATTCATTAAATTGTAACTCTTAATCAACAGCACTTTTAAGTTACCTAATCAACAGCACATTTCAGTTACTTACTTAATCAACAGCACTTTTAAGTTGTACTTAATCAACAGCACTTTTAAGTTAGTTACTTAATCAACAGCACTTTTAAGTTAGGTACTTAATCAACAGCACATTTAAGTTAGTTACTTAATCAACAGCACATTTAAGTTACTTACTTAATCAACAGCACTTTTAAGTTGTACTTACTTAATCAACAGCATTTTTGAGGTGCGCCACCTGGTGTCTGCGACAATAAACCATCTTGTAGTTTAGTATACTCTGTCCAACCAATTACAACACTGGGAATAATGTAAATAGTAATTTATCGAATTGTAACTCTTAATCAACAGCACTTAGGTTGCTTAATCAACAGCACTTTTAGGTGCGCCATCTCGTATTTCAAACTAGAACCAATCATGTAGTTTATTAGACTCGGAACAACCAATAACAACCCTTACGAAAATAATTGATCAAAATTTGATCAACTTAATCACAATTTGGGGCGATCAACTTAATCAACTTTGGATCAACTTTGGATCAACTTTGGATCAAGTTCGTCATCAGTTTGATCCAGTTGGTCAACAGTTTGATCTAGTTGATCAACAGCTTGATCCAGTTGATCAATAGTTTGATCCAAAGTTGATCCAAATTTGATTAAGTTGATCGAATTTTGATCAATTATTTTCGTAAGGGAACCCTTAATCAACCGCCCTTTTTTTATTTGCGCCACCTGGTATTGAAGAAAGGAACGAATTTTGTTATATTTTATCTGCGTAGTAGATATATAGTGTGACGTCACAGTGAAGTTCCAATTTCCTCGTTTCCCATCAGAGTTGTACGTGCGTTTTTTTGTTGGTCGCTGTTGTGTGATGTGTTGTTCTTGGCGGTTTTTCTAGGAACTAGTATTTTTGTGCTTCGTCACCAGGTGGCTATTGAAAAGAAGTGTTTTTCGATGAATGAAAGTGATTGGCTATCGAAATGGGTTGGGCCGCAGAATGACTGGGCAATGCGCAAAACGGACGCACTTTGCCGCGTGTCGAATCGTGAATGATAACGTCGAACGTGATTCGTCAAAAAACACACTCGACGTCCGTTGTCTGTTCACTCGATCGTGGCGAATTGGTAATCACACCGCCAGGGGGCGCTGCGCTCGCAGCATATCACATGCTCTGCTACCGAAACCCGGTTCCCACGAGGCCCAATCGCAGCGCATGACGTTACAGAAATGAGAACGTGCAGTTGGAATTTATGTACACACCCTATGGGAACTTTTAAGCACTAAAGTACCATAGGGGTAATTAATTTAGGAGGTTATTCAATGCTAAGTTAACCTCCAATGCGATGAAACGCTAGATTACTAAGGGATAATTAAGTTTTGATGTTCTTCGGCGAGAAATAAACTCCATTACGACAAACTTTTAAAGAGTTTAAGCATCTAAGTTTGAAGGGGTAATTAATTTAGGAGGTTTTTGTGTGCCAAGTTAACCTACAATGTGACAAACTTAAAGGGGTAATTAAATTAGGAGGTTCATTTACGCTAGTCGAACTCCATTACGACAAATTTTGAAAGCTAAAGCACTTCACTTTGTAGGGGTAATTAAATTAGGAGGTTTTCTATGCTAAGCTAACCTCCAATTTCACAAAAATTAAGGGGTAATTAAATTAGGAGGTTTTTTCTGTGCAAATCAAACTACGTTATGACAAACTTTAACAGTTTAAACACTTAAATTTGAAGTGGTAATTAATTTAGGAGGTTAACCTATTTGATGCGGTAATTAAATTAGGAGGTTAATCTGTTTCGGGTAATTAATTTAGGAGGTTAATCTGTTTCGGGTAATTAATTTAGGAGGTTAACGTGTGATAGCATATAAAACTTTATACGTTTAAGCAATTATGTTAGAAGGGGTATTGAAATTAGAAGGTTAATCTGTGCTTGTCAAACTCCATTATAACAAACTTTTAAAGTTTCTGTACTTAAGTTTGAAGGGGTAATTAATTTAGGAGGTTAAATTGTGCTAGTTAAACTCCATTACGACAAACTTTAATATTTTCTGTACTTAAGTTTGAGGGGTAATTAAAATAGGAGGTTCAATTGTGCTAGTCAAACTCTATTATAACAAACTTTTAAAGTTTACATATTTAAATTTGAGGGGTAATTAAATTAGAAGGTTCTTTTACGTTAGTCAAACTCCATTACGACAAACTTTACTAGTTTACGTACTTAAATTTGAAGGGGTAATTAGATTAGGAGGTTAACTTTTGCTAGCATGACAAACTTTATAAGTTTGTGCACTTAACTTTAAAGGGGCAATTAAAATAGGTTCATTTGTGCTAGTCAAACTCCATTATAAAAAACTTTTAAAGTTTAAGCACGTAAGCTCAAAGGGGTAATTAATTTAGGAGGTTCTGTTATGCAGCTAACCTACGTGACAAACTATGAAACTTCAACTGTGAAATTCAAGGGGTAATTAAGTTAGCAGGTTTTTCTATGCTAGCCGAACTTTCTTATGGCAAACTTTATAAATTTAAGCATTTAAGTTTGATGGGGTAATTAAGTTAGGAGGTAATTTATTAAGAAAACAGGAAGTTTAAGGACAACACCGAGAAGAATGATAAATAAATCTGAATTGAAATGGATGAGGGGTGAAGGAAAAACAATGTGTTTTTATTGTTGTTGTAACATGGTGTGAAATACTTTTTATACAACTACATTCAATTCACAACCTTGTTATGGTTTGAATGCGGTAGATAAAATAGGAAAAAACTTACACCGCACAAGTGTAAAACGTGTAATTTACATTGCGTAATTGTGATTTCGCAATCGGGAAAAATAAAAACACTCGATAAAAATTGTATAATTCTTCAAAATGATACTGCAATAAAAATGTTAATCACAATGTTATTTATACGTAATTTTTAAATTATTTTAAATTTTCTAAAGGTGTCAAATGACACCTTTAATCATATTTTTGTTATTTATATAAGTTTTTAAATTCATTTTTAAACCGTGAATTTCCCCTTTAAATTTTTAAAACAGTATTTTAAGAAATTATTCTTTTATGTAAAAGTGTTTTAAGGGTGTAAATATGATTTTTCTAAGAGTGTCATTTAACACCTTTAATTATACAGTAATTGTTATTCAAATAACTATTTAAATTGGTTGTATAAACTGAATTTTGCCTTTAAACATTTGAAAAAGTATTTTAAGAAATTAGTATTTTATGTAAAAGTGTTCTTTAAAGGTGTAAACATGACTTTGGAAGTGTCAAATTACACCTTAAATTATATTTATAATTTAAGTAACTTTTTAAAATTATTTCATTTACATTGAATTATTCCATTGAGATTTTTAAAACACTATTTTAAGAAGTTACTGTTTATTGTAAGAGTGTTTTTTAAAGGTGTAAACATCAGTTTTTCCTAGTAGTGTCAGTTGACACCCTTGAAATTTAAAAAAAAATAATACATTATTATTTAACATATAATTGATTTTTTGAAATTAATAAACCATTTAAAATTATTATTTAATACAGAAATATTTTTATAATATACTTTTAATGGTGTAAACTTGTTTTTCTTGAAGTGTTATTTGACACCATTTTTACATATAGGGTGGTTCAACTTGAATTTTTACTCCTAATACTCGTTTTGCAATAAACTTCTTCCACCAAATCTTTTAAAAAATTTGAAAATTTAAACTGACAGCGTTAAAAATAAGTTAATCCTCACCAAATGACATGAAAACTTGTAATCCGCTAGAAAACTATCTTCTTAACCTCCCTTTAAAATTTGAAAATTTTTCAATGTACCGTTTAGAAGATATTAGCGTTCAAAATCCTCAAGGGTACCCCGAAATGTATGGAAAGCCAACGTATCAGTAGTTTATCTTTAAACGCGAATATCTTCGCAACGAATAGGTGTATAAATATTCCGTAAACGCCATTTGTTTCGTTTAATTGAAGTCTGTGATTAATGTAATAGGAATGTACTTAAAATTGTAAGTGAAACCTAATTAAAAACCTAATTAAGTAAAATTTTAACAATTTTCTCCCTAATTTGACGGAATTTCCTCTATAGAGGTTGGACTGTAATTTTTGGCTTTTTGCAGCGAAAGGGTCAAATACCCCGGTGTGTTGCGTGATGGTATAATGCAATGTTAATGTTATTTTATAATGATAATGATGATGATCATGATATTTTGGAGGAAAAGAAGTAAGAAGAAGACGCGTGATTCAGAAGAAGTTGAGCAAAGAACTCATGTGGAGTACATGATTAATCGACTCTTTGCCAATGTTCACTTCTCAGTGGAGGGTCTGACTTCACAAACTGAAATTCAGAATGAGAACACTCGGTCGGGGTTGGGGGGTGTACTACAGGAGTGGGACTATATTACACCGGGAATGTTGACCCCATGCCGCAGTGACACCGACAATTTTGACGCTGTGACACTTTGACGCCGGGACTTTTATATTAAATTTGAGTTAAATTAATTTAATTTAAATTGATATGAAGTAATTGTATGTTAAATTGATCTAAAGTAAATTACATTGCAATTAAGTTGATCTAAAGTCATTTAAATTAAAGTGATAGATTACAGTAAACTGATCTAAATTAAATTGATCCAGATTAAATTGATCTAGATTAAATTAAATTCCAAATAAGTTGATCTACAGAAAATTAAATTGATCTAGTAAATTAAATTGGAATTAAATTCATCTAAAAGACTCTAAATTAAATTCAATTGATCTAAAATAAATTAAATTGCAATTAAATTGATCTAAAGAAAATGAAATTGATCTGAAGAAAATTAAATAGATCTACAATAAATTAAATTGATCTAAATTAAATGAAATTGATCAAATTATGAAAGTGATTACATTTATTTAAATTGTAAATAAATTGATCTAATGTAAATTAATCTAAAGTAACTTAAGTCCCAATTAAATTGATCTAATGCAAACTAAATCCCATTTAAATTGATCTCAAATAAATGAAATTGATCTCGTATAAATTAAATTGATCTGAAGTAAATTACTATAAAGTAAATTAAATCCCAATTAAATTGATCTAATATAAATTAAATTGATCTAAGTAAATTAAATACCGATTAAATTGATTTAGATAAACTGTAATTAAATTGATCTAAATTAAATTTATCTGATTAAATTAAATCCTAATTAAGTTGATCAAGAGCAAACTAAATCCCAATTAAATAGATCCAAAGTAAATTCCAATTAAATTGATCTAAAATAAATTGCAATTAAATTGATCTACAATAAATTGCAACTAAATTGACCTACAATAAATAAAATTGATCTAAATTATATGAAATTGATTACATTGATTTATCTAAATTGTAAATAAATTGATCTAATGTAGATTAATCTAAAGTAACCTAAGTCCCAATTAAATTGATCTAGTGCAAACTAAATCCCATTTAAATTGATCTAAAATAAATTAAATTGATCTAAAGTAGATTACAATTGGATTAGTTAATTTTATAATTGATAATATTTATTTATAATTATTTAAAAAATTGCAAATTTTGTAGTCAAACTGTACCCGGCGTCAAAACAGCGGCGTCAAACTGCAACTGGGCGTCCATATGGCGTCGTCAAAACGTCACGGACCTGTGCTACTCCATTTCCCTTGGTTTTCCTTAGGCACAAGCGCCGTTTGTGCTTCAACTGCTCAGTGCATCTACCCCCACACACTGGCCGGGTTAGTGTCCAATTACAATTTATAGGATCTGGTTGCACAAATCGCAGCCATGGCATCGGTTCCCACGAGGTTCCCACGAGGCCCGGATGTCACTGTTGATGGATGGGCCACGCCCATCTTGTTGACCACGTGATTCCTTGTATTCTTACATGTGAGAGACGGCCGGAGGCTTGGGCTCTCCGCAGACCTCCTGCTGATCAACTTTTCAGTATACGTAACTTGGACATGTGTTAAAACACTGTTAAGTTGACCACCCCTTGTAACTTGACCACCTGTGTAACTTGGATGTTGACCACATTTTATAGTACGCTGACATACCTTTATAATGTGTTTAAACCTTATAAGTTGACCGCATTTTGTGTTTAAACCTTATAAGTTGACCACATTTTGTGTTTAAACCTTATAAGTTGACCACATTTTAAAGTTAAACCTGATAAGTTGACCACATTTTGTGTTTAAACCTTATAAGTTGACCACATTTTGTGTTTAAACCTGATAAGTTGACCACATTTTGTGTTTTATCCTTATAAGTTGACCGCATTTTGTGTTTAAACCTTATAAGTTGACCGCATTTTGTGTTAAACCTGATTAGTTGACCACATTTTAATGTTAAACCTTATAAGTTGACCACATTTTAATGTTAAACTTGATAAGTTGACCACATTTTGTGTTTAAACCTTATAAATTGACCGCATTTTGTGTTTAAACCTGATAAGTTGACCACATTTTAATGTTAAACTTGATAAGTTGACCGCATATTAATGTGTTTAAACCTGTTAAGTTGACCACTGTATACAGTACTATAATCAAATATCCTTTAAAGTTAATTACAAATTTGTTAAAGGCGGCTGGATATTTTGCCGGAACCGTGATTGGTCAACATACACAGGTTTCACTGCATTCTTAAAATATACGGGAATAATCCCCGCAAAAAAAAGTGTTATACAGTCTAAAATAGAAATTAAATAATACTTTAAAAGTGGTAATTTTCACGGTGGTTTTATTTTTGCTATATTCGCGCAGTAATAATACCAAAATATACATTAAAAATGGAAAAGTATGAGAGACCTGTACGTACTTTAAACGTAATTTTAAATAAACTGTCAATGTTATATTTCGGATTTTATCAGCTGTTTTAAACTTAAATGTGATAACTTTTTTTACGCATGATATGAAAGAATGGCATTGCGTGATGATTTTCCAATGCAAAAACTGGATTTTAGCAAGATTAATCTAGCACTAATGTCTGGTACAATGGCGTGCCAACAACGTGTTATTACTTTGTTTTTCATGGCTGATTTGCAAAGTTGGGTGGAAAATTACTTCTGTTTTGTGGTTCCATTTGTATAATTTAAAAAAGAATATTGACCTTGTTTTTTCCCCGTAATGTTACTCTAATAACAAATTTTACACTCGAGTTTTTCTACCGTGTTATTTGTAAATTTTTTACGGCCATATTGGATTTCTGGAGATTTTAACATTTATTTGTAAATTGTTTTTAGAATGTAAAATCCTATATTAGTGGTTCTTGCCGCTGACACGAGAGAGCGCCACCAAAAGTGCTGTTGATTAGTCCTACTTGATCCGAATAATATGTTTATGGTATTTTATGTTTATGGTATTTTATTTTATTGAAATTAAACTAAAGGGCACCATTATTGAATAAGTGCTGTTGATTAACAATAGGTGACGCAGCATGTTTTCGCAGCGCCCTCGCGGTATCCGTTTCGTATTTTACATTTACCCGGAAGAAACCACGATAAATTGTCTCAATTTCCAGTTAAAGCTGTAACTTTAAAGTTGTAATGTTAAAGGTGAGGAACCTGTAGCTGACCACTTGGGTTAAATTAGCATAAATATTACGCAACCCGTTTATGCGCAACGTTAACATTTGTTATCGTAGCGACCCGCGGATCATATTTACTTATTATTTAAACTGCAACAGTTTACACTAAACTATGTAGTATTAACCATTTTTATACTTGTTAAAATTTCAGTAATGGGCGAATATTATGAAGGGCTGAGTTACACGCTAGCGCCACCTGCTGTTAACATTTTGCACTGTGCCAGGTAGCACGTCGACAGACTGGCTGTCAAGTATTCCTATATTTCCTATATTTTCCTATATTTTCCTATATTTCAAATATAGAAACGTATTTTACAAATATAGAAATTATTTTGTCCAGGTACGTAGTTTATCAGTAGCCGAAACGCTGTAGGTGTCTTGATATTATTTAGCCAACCTTTTCTTAAGTGTAATTAGCGAAGATGGAATTCCCACCGGTCGTCGGCCACTGGGCGGAGTCACACATGCTTTGAAAAAAAAAATCACTGTGTTATGTGCGTGTTGTGCTTTTGGAATGCCAGAGGGCGCTCTGCATGATTGTTCTGCCCGGGTCGGGGCCAGGTCTGGCAGGGATCAGGTTTGCCAGGTCTTAATATGCGGATTGCGTACACGGCTATAGCAGATTGCAAAGTCCTTCAATTTGCGTGTGCTTGCAGTGCTGCATCCATAGATAAGAGTAGTGCTGCATCCATAGATAAGAGTAGTGCTGCATCATACAATAAGCGTTTATCAGTTTGTATAAACACCCGGTTGTGACTTGGTTTTACGAGTTGGTGTTGAGGCGCAGCTTGTTTGCAGTTAATTGTACATTCACTACTATCTGTTAATTGTACGCATTCATAAATGTTTACGTGCCAAATCCCAGATTTTGCTCAGTGCTGCCCTCTTTTTTTTAACTTCCCAATTATGTGCTGCTCGTAACGGCATTAAAATGACTGGAAAAAGTTTGGCAATAAAGTTCGGTGAAAAACAACGTTGTGCATGCCGGTATATACCGATAGTTACGACAAATTACTTACAGTAGATTGATATGTCTAGGAACATGTCCGAACATAGCGAACATATGCAAACAACGAACAAACGCTATGTTCGTGCCCAGACAGGTTGCAAATCCTTGTATCTTAAACCGGTTACACACCTAGCTTATGGCGCAAGCACCGAATTATCGTCCGTTTGGCAGCACAAGCGAGCGTGAACGAGCACAATGAGTTGCAATATGTGGGCACCCATGAGCGCGCTAATGTTGCTGTTGGTGGGTAGGAAGTGCACGCATTTCAAGCGAATCCCTTTGAAGTACCGACTCTGAAAGTGGAGCAACGGAGAACGCGAGCACAAGCGCTTTTACTTCCGATGTTCGTGCGAACATTGTGCTCACACCTTGCGCAGGCAAACAGGAGCATTTCCGTTCGTTCGTGCTCGTTCTCTAGGTGTGTAGCCGGCTTTAGAGCGTACAACATGTTGCATCCGGGTATTGTCGATCGATGTGTCTAGGAACACGTGTCCAAACAAGGAGAACGCATGCAAGCAATGAACGAATAGCTGTGTGTGTATGCAGGCAGGTTGCATTGGAACGCATGTCAGTGAACGAACGGAAGCAAACGGAAAGTTCTAGTGATTGGGAAAACGGAGTTGGAGATGCACAGACTGTTGCAACAAACTGTTTGCTTCATTTCGTTCACTTATGTGTGTTCCAATGCAACCTGTTTGCATACCCATGTAGCTGTTTGTTCGTTGCTGGTAGATGTTCACAATGTTTGGGCGTGTTCCTAGACACAGCAATCGACAATATGCAACTTGACGCAACTTGTTGTATGCTCGTGAATGCAAGATAAAGGGTCACTGCAACCTGTTTGTGCACGCACAAAGTTTGTTCGTTGCTGGCAGATGTTCGCGATGTTTGGGCATGTTCTTAAGATATATCAATCTACAATATGCAACTTCAAGGTGAGCTCCTGTTGATGATGGTGTATGAAAACTGTTCGGTCAAGGATATAGAAGCAGCAGGTGCCTCATACAGCGTCATAACCGCATTGTGCATGCTCAGAAAATTTAAAATAAACTAAACTTCAACTGCTTGTTTCTCGGTGAATTATTAATGTACAGTCAAACCTCGATAATTTGTCACCGGCATGACTTAGAATATGAGACGAATTAAGCAGAGTGACGATTTACGCGGAGCTTTTTTTAACAGTAAAACCTCGTTATTACGAACCCTCGGTTATTACAAACTAATTAAGAAGCCCCGGCCAACCTGTAATACAAGCCCATGTTAAACGGATAAAACGAGCCTCGGATAATACAAACCAAATTTTCCAACCCGACGGAGTTCGTATTAACCGAGTTTTACTGTATTCCTATTCGAAACTGTTCCTGTTAGTAGCTATTCCTGTTCGAAACTATTCCTATTCAAAACTATTCCTGTTAGAAACTACAGTAAAACTCGGTTAATACGAACTCCGCCAGGTTGGAAAATTTTGTCCGCATTATCCGAGGTTTGTTTTATCCGTTTAACTTGTGGTTGTATTACAGGTTGGCCGGGACTTTTAAATTAGTTCGTAATAATGAGGGTTCATAGTGACGAGGTTTTACTGTATTCCTGTTAGAAACTATTCCCATTCGAAACTATTCCTATTAGAAACTATTCCTGTTAGAAACTATTCCTGTTAGAAACTATTCCTGTTAGAAACTATTCC
>JAQFZQ010000555.1:0-30735 GCA_034696005.1 Glomeris marginata | reverse complement strand
TCTACTGTCTAGTGGTGGTTTTGATAATCGGTGAGATTGGCAGTTATTACTACAGCCTTTACTTATACACCAGCGTACAAGAGGAATGTAGCCGGTTACGGTGTGGGCTTCCCATGCCACCACTTGGACCTGTACCAACTCCCGAGCATCAGCAATTGGTCCGGCGTCGAAGGGCCAAATTGGACGATCAAGAGGATGCAGAGTTTTTCCCCCATGATCAACCTGGAGCTGTCCACGGAGTAATGTCAGAAGATAAGAAGTTTGTCTGGGTGAACTCTTATTCGAGGATCAACGTGAGTAGACTATATAACTGTCATTTTGTTAAGTGGGATGTGGCCCATTATAAGCGCATGTATATTGCACTTGAAAGTGTCATCCCTAAACTATTGCTAGGGAAATGTTCGCCAAGCGGATGTGTGCAATAGAAGGATGCTTTTTTAGAGTGGGTCTAATTATAGCATTAAGTGTAAATACACAAGCATCGCAATTCCTGTCCAGCTGGAACATGTTATTTTGAGCCATTTGGGCGATAATGTGCTCACATATGGCGACTGAATAGCTGGTAATTGCACATGTCATAATCTCATAACATGCTAATGGCATGACATAGCTGCATATACAATATTAAATTACATTTGATCAATTCTGGAACATATGTTGTAAAATATTGCTCATGAATATTATAATGAAAATGGTATTTTATGGTGTAAAAATAGAAGGACAAAAATCCCAAGGTTTCAGGAGTTGTCCAAATATTTTTTAGTTTAGATATTTACCTTATAATCTGCAGGGACATTCAACTCCATTTACAAAAATCGACGTCAAACTATTACTGTTGTTATACTAATGCTAGCTGACATAATTTAAAAGAGACTTATTGTAAGTTAAACATATGATTATGTTGTTATAATTTTATGGCTTGCTAGATTGCATGTCACATGCTTTGTTGCATTACTCCAAGTGGTTTCTGAATTGCATTGCAGATAGAAAAGCAATGGAATAGTTAAAAACAACATTTGCAAATGAGTTTCTTGTTGTCAAAATTATTAAAAGCATATAAAGCCCTATTTAGGAGAAATTCTTCAAATTGTGGAATTTTCCAGGTAAAGGCATTGGATAAATTCTGTAAAGATGTAAAGGATTTATGCCCTGTTGGGCCTGCGGGGCCAGTAGGGCCAAAAGGGTCTATTGGGCCACCTGGACCCCAGGGGGAACAAGGAATTAAAGGTGAGTATTTATTTCACTTCAAACATTGTTCTTTAAATTGTAATGTGAAAATTTGAAACAGGGGAACTGGGAGACAGAGGTCCAAAAGGTGAATTAGGAGATCTTGGATATCCAGGCAGTTATGGAGACCCAGGACCACCTGGTCCAATAGGACCACGGGGTGAAAAAGGTGCTTATTGTGTACGTTTAGGTTATTATTCATAGTTTTATGTAAATTAACTCAGGCATGGATATTTTGTTTCAGGTAAAGCAGGCTTGGATGGCAGACATGGTCTAGCTGGAGAACCCGGCTTGGATGGCGTTCCAGGCCGAGATGGTATTGATGGTATTCCTGGGCTCAATGGCACTAATGGCACACCTGGTAAGCCAGGTCATAATGGTCATAATGGCACCAATGGTATTTTGTTGTTGAAAGTCAATCACTATTCGAATTTCGTATAGAAGTTTTATGAATCAATTATTTTTGTACAATTTGAATTCCAGGTACGGTTGGACCAAAAGGTAAACCAGGTATTCCTGGTACACCTGGACTTCCTGGTTTGAAAGGTGAACCAGGTAATATTTGTAATGGAGTTTGCAAATGATCCATGTGAAGTAACATGTATATAAGTTATAATGCTGTCATTTGCAGGTCTCCCTGGACCAAAAGGCAAAAAAGGGTTAGATGGCAGACCTGGAACTCCAGGTAACTATGATTAGAAGATGTTGTTGATTAATTGGTGGACTAGTCCTTCATGTGAAGTAATTTGTTGTCAAATTATAGTGTAATTTATGTAACATTCTTCCCTGATCTGTAATTTTGCTTAATCCGATGCAATCAAGAGAGAAGAAAATACCTTAAACTTTTGTACTTTTTCTTCTAGGAGTGCATGGTGTGTCTGTTTGGACAGTGAATGGCACTGGAGACAAGCTGAGTATGCTCATCAGAACTTGTAAAACCTATTGGAAATGCTCATTTGATGCCATCAACAGCAATTAACCCATAAGTTTTATTACAATCCATCATGTATAACTATAAATTTCAATTGGTGGGGGCCAAGCAAAACGTTTCAATGCCAAAGTTGTCTATTATTAGAGTGATTCTCATGTAATTGTCCTTCGGAATCCATCAGGGAAATATAATGGCCAGTGTCTGACATATTTCCAATAGAGAACAAATTGAACCATGTCATTATGTACACTTACATCGTTTATATTTACCCATGTCCAGTTCCTCCATCCATTGTTGATAAGAACTTGACTGTCATAAGTGTGAATGAAGGTTCTAACCTACGATTGGTGTGTAAGGCTACAGGAATTCCAACCCCTGAGATTACATGGAGGAGAGAGGACCATAACCAAGCCGTCCTCAAGGGTCTATGGCAAAGTACATATCTGTAACTTTAAGCACTTAATGTTCTTAATATTTCCACCAGTTATATTTTATAAATCTGACAGATAGTGCAGTGATTGGCACCATTCTGAATATTACCCAAGTAACCCGGCAACACATGGGACGTTATTCTTGCATAGCTGCGAATGGAATCAATCCAAAGGATATGAAATACATTGATGTGGAAGTGAAATGTCAGTTGGGTGTTGAATGTCCTGTTTAAAATTGTACATAAAGTGTGTGACTGTATTCATTTCATTGTACCCAGTTGGTCCATATATTTTGATTCGGCACCCATATGTGGAGACCAGGAAAAGAAACTTTGTGCACTTGGAGTGCAGAATCGAAGCTTACCCCGAGCCACTGAATGACTGGATGGATGAAAACGGTCACTTGATAGAGACCAACAGCGTATATACCGTAACCAAAGAACATGCTAACTACAGCAAGTATGAATACAGTTTGAAAATGCAGATAGATATAACAAACATGGTGGAATTTGCGGCGGGGAACGTGAAGGAGTTTCATTGCGTGAGCCGCAACGCAATTAACACAACAACAGGAGTGATCCATGTTGGTGGTGAGAACCTTAATTGATGTACAATCATCACTTTATTTATATTGTAACTAGTTTACATACATGCAAAATATATTATCTTTGAATTTAGAGAATGTAACCGTTGTCCCGAAAACCGATCGGCCTGTTTCCTACGGGACAAGTAAGTGTATGAATGTTTTGGAATAGATAAATCAACATATATACATGTAAATATAATATACCAATCTGAAATTGACAGCACCACCGCCTTCTGTTGACTACAGTGATATATGTGGTGAGCAAGAGGCTTGTCCAGTATGTCCAGATCCACTTGGACCCGTCCGATGCCACGGTAACACTGTCAAATAGTGTTAAATTTATATAATTAGCATTGATATTATACACTGTATTATCTTATTACTAGGTCTCGCAAATGATATCCAACTAATCAAACCGAAAAGTAATACCACAAAAGAACCGGAAATTGTTTTACCTCCTCGAGGTCACCGTAAGTTAAAATATGCATAATCCATTGTAGCATATATGTCATTCCAAATATTATATCCCATTGCAAGATTGTCTTAAATGATGTGTTTTACCAGATTGCTTGGTGGACAAGGTGGGCAAGCCAGTGTTCAGAAAATACACCAATTCTAATTACGGTGCGTGGATGCGAGATCCACGCGCGACAGAAAAGTACAGAGACAAGTATTGGTTAACTCTAAGTACTCAGACTTCGAAACTCTATGAGTATGCGAATAAAGATACATTTCTGAATGGTCAATGGATAGAGAATCCTCATGAACTGCCCAACCATTTTCAGGTATTATAGACTAAATACATTTTTTGCGTGTTTCTTTGTGTAAATATTTGCGCATTATCTTGCAGGGAAATGGTCATGTGGTGTACAAAGATAGATTCTACTACCACCACAATGGTACCTCGCACATTATTCGTTATGATCTGTCCAGTGAAACTATTGAAAGGCTTGATATAAGGGATACGACACCGAACGCTGCGCTGGATAAAGGACGTCGTCTTTACATGGCTAATCACACATACGTGGACTTGGCAACAGATGAAAATGGATTGTGGGCAGTGTACGGACTAAATGACAGCAATTATACTGTCGTCATGAAAATTAACCCTGATAAAATGAAAGCCGAGAAAACATGGTTGCTCTCGCTGCAACATGCCGAAATTGGTGACACGTTCATCGTATGTGGTGTACTATATGTCCTGGACACTACCTTAGAAAACAAGGCTAAGATTGTAGTTGGCTTTGACCTTTATGAAAACAGAGTTTTGTCTCTGGACACGGGCATAATGTTCTCCAACCCTTTCAGTTTGAATGTAATGGTCGCTTACAATCACCATGACAAGGCTATCCTGAGCTGGGACAAAGGACACCAGCTCACAATCCCAATCCTGCTCACAAGCCGCGAATTATCCAAATCCAAGGTGACTGCAGACCAATCTGATAGGGGCTCTTAACTCAATAGAGTTATAACTCTTTTATAAAAGAGCAACACTTTTTGCAAGAATATCAAGTGCAACTTTTGTGATTATATATTGCTTTTTTTCCATTTTGAGGTTGTAATAATATCACTCTTGATAATACATATTTGGTATACTTTTTTAAATGCACAGATTTGTTAAAAGAAGTTCATGCTATGAGATTTGGAGGTATTCATAATATGATAAACGTTGTTTCTTATTATTACAAACTCCAACAAAAATAGTTCATTTGCTTATAATGTCAAGTTCATTACCTTAGAAAAATTTGGTTTCATATTTAACATATTTATGCAGAATTAATCGTATTTAACCCAGAACTAAACACTGAAAACACAATGCAAGATTCACGATTGGAAATATGTTTTAGCATGGTACATAAATATTATTGTAATTGGTCGAGCATAAATAAGAAATTGCAGTTAGAAAGAGATGGATTAAGCCATGTTCGTGCTAGATAACTATGTATATTCATCATTTATTTTAGAAAATGTCATTTTTTTACAATATGGTCGTGCAAACTGTTTAATTGGATGTATTAAAGTTAATTATATTAATTTAAAAACGAACTTTTAGGTATACATGTGCTATGAACATCAATTTATATATAAAAAAAATCGGTTTTCAGTTTATTTGCGCATACATTGTGTTTACCAAGTAAATTGGCACTAATGATGTAGCATGATATAGCATAATCTAGAATCCCAAAGTTCATTGATGAAAACACACTGGCACGATGACTAGTCCAAAGAGCAATTGAAGTTGCAGACTTGTCCAGCTGCGCGGACATACATTCAATTCAATGATGGCCGTCTTTAAACAAAGACTGTTTCTACTTGCTCTGACTTTGGCTTTGGTCTTTGTGGCTGCTGATGGCTATTTTAGGTCATCACAGGTACCCAGGTTTCCTGGGTGGCCAGTAGCCGCAAAGACTCGAGGTGCCATTTGGCCAAAGCCCCAAGAACAGACCACAAAAAGCACTGTCATGTTATTAACACCTTCGCTTCAGTTTCATCTTATTGGATCTCCTTGCCCACTCCTTGAAGAAGCCTTTGTCAGATACTGGGATTTGATATTTGGGAAACCTAAAAAGGCCCAGTACATCAAAAAGAATCCGTACTCTTTGCCTTCGTACCTCCGCGGCTACTTGAACACCGTGGAGGTGCACGTATCAGGAAACTGTGAGATTTGGCCTCATCTCAACATGGATGAAATGTGTACGTTATTAGCTTTTATACAATGTTTTTTATATGCAGGATACAATGTTTGTAATGTTATATATCACTTTAATTGATCTATTATGTTATCTTTCTCATAAACAATAATTACGGTCTGTGTTCTTATATTTTGTACCATAATCACATGGTATGATATAACCTGCATCAATATTTGTACAGGTAATTTTCTCTATTACAGTTTAAGTAGTTTATGTATTATTTGTTCCTGCAGATGAGATAAAAATTGATACTGACGACTTACCTCAAGGCGCAAAGATAATTGCTACAACTATATGGGGGGCACTGCGAGGTCTTGAATCATTCAGCCAACTTGTTTACCAAGACCCCACATATTCAGTACTATACCACTATACTTAATATATTTCCTGGTAGGCGAGTAATGTCATAGTAGATTATTTATGGCATTCAGATGATTTATTGATGCATTATATATGCATACATTGGTTTGATTTTTTTTGAACTCAGATGCAGTATACATGGTTACAATTTAGAGCTTATATAACTATTTATTATATGCACAAATGTCTGCCATTTGAATAGACAAAAATAAAGATCAAAATGGGGCATTAATTTATAGAAACATTTATAACATTTTTCATTTCATTTCAAGTTTGATTTGTTTGAAACTCCTTGAAAGTTAGTATTTTCACTATAATATGACTACAAAATTGGGACCAAAATTGTGTATCAGAAAACAAATATTTAGCTATATGTATTTCTGACTTATGACATTTTTCTCTGCCTATCTTCATTTCTATGCATATTATTTTTTATTACATCACATTTAATTTTTTTAATTTATCTGTTTTAGTATGTTGTCAACAGCACACAAATATTGGACTTTCCTCGTTTTTCCCACCGTGGAATCCTTCTAGACTCCTCCAGACATTTCCTGTCGAAACGTGTCTTGCTACTTAATTTGGTCTTTATCATTAAATTATATCAAGAGTTGATTCAGAGTGGATTACAAATGTTCTAATATTAAATATAATTTTATGTTTATAATTTAATTGCAAGGATGCAATGGCTTATAATAAGCTGAATGTATTTCACTGGCACATAGTGGATGACACTTCATTCCCATATCAAAGTCAAGTATACCCTGAACTTAGCCGCAAGGTGATTGGAGTTAAAGCTATAATTAAGCAATTAAGAATGCTATTACCTATGCATAAACCTGTTTATATTGTTATTCATATCAGGGAGCATACAACCCTGTCACCCATGTGTACACTCTACATGATGTTGTAGAGGTCATTGAATACGCAAGATTGAGAGGAATAAGAGTCATGGTTGAGTTTGACACACCTGGTAAGTGTGCATGTGACTGAAAATTATAAAAACATACTTTTAGAATTTGAATAATTTTATGCAAACTGACTGAATGAGGGTTAAAAATGGTTTCAATTAATGATCTGTTGCATCCATCTGCAGGACATACCGCTTCATGGGGTATTGGTTATCCAGAATTGCTGACACCTTGCTACAAAAATGTATCTGGGACCCTTGTACCTGATGGAACAACTGGTCCTCTCAATCCAATATTGAACTCAACCTATACATTCTTGACTGCATTCTTCACAGAAGTTGCCCGGGTTTTTCCTGATTCTTATATTCATCTTGGAGGAGATGAAGTACCTTTTGAATGCTGGTTATTAACTTTTCTGTAACATTGTTTCATATAATTATATAGTGTAAACTGAATTATATCTCATACATATGTGTCCTTGCCAGGATGAGCAACCCTGACATCAGGAATTTCATGGAACAGATGGGTTTTGGAACAGATGTCTCCAAGTTGGAAGAATACTACATATCTAATCTGTTGGACATTGTCTCTCATGTGCCTGGAAACAAAAGCTATGTGGTGTGGCAGGAAATAGTGGACAATGGAGTTCACGTAAAAGATGACACTGTTGTTCATGTATGGAGGGGTGATGAGATGTCAGAGATGCACAATGTGACCGCCAAGGGTCTTCGTGCTATTCTGTCATCATGTTGGTACCTGGATTATGTGGATGATGTCCACGACTGGCAGAAATTCTACAAATGCGAGCCACTCAACTTTAATGGTACCGCGCAACAGAAGGCTCTTGTCATGGGTGGTGAAGCTTGCCTATGGGGAGAATTTGTCGACTCTAACAATGCAATGCCAAGACTCTGGCCAAGGGCATCAGGTCCTGCTGAGAGGCTCTGGAGCAACGTTAATGTCACTGATACAAATGAAGCAGGTCCTCGTCTTGAGGAACACAGATGCCGTATGGTGGCAAGAGGAGTGGATGCTGAACCACAGTCTGGACCTAGTTTCTGTGCCAATGACCACCTCCAGTGAGTGCCACACACTCACCACGCACTAGACTACACTTTATATAACCAGTAGAATATATATTAGATTTTCTAGAATTTCTCTTTTGTATTCAAATGTAACAGGGAAATATTATTCCTTGTTCTGTCTATCGCTAAACAATGTAACACAGTGTTACTAAATGAAAGATTACAATGACACTTGTTGGTCACTGTTTTGTGCAGTGTTATACATGCTTTGCTTATAGTCAACTTCTTACATCACTTCCCAGAAGACAACACATTTTATTGCTTCACCAATCCAATACATAAATAAGAATTCATGAGATGATTAAGTTAATTAATTAATGTCCCCTTGTAATATAAAGCTTTGTCTCACTGTACATAATTAATTAGATAGTATCATGAAGAGGTAGTTATCCAACATTTGCAAGCTCCAGGAACCAGGAACCAATCGTAGAAGATTCGTACTTGGTAGCAACCGATGCGATCCCGGCCATCGCAGTTGAGGTCCATGTCATCTTTGTGCTCATCAGCATAAAGTTTGAATTCCTCTGTTCGTCTTCTGTTGCGTGGAGTACCCAGAAGTGGATGACCATCTGGTCGCAATGATGTTGTTGGGAAGTATGAGTTTGGGTAGAAGATCTCAGCTACCAACATGCTGACCCATCGGGGTGAAGAAAGGCAACGTCCATCCAGAAAGTCACATTTTCCCTGTCTGTTATATCAGTTTATACATGCACATATCAGCTGTAGGAACCAAGGTAGGAACAACATATCATAAAGTGAATGACTGTATATACTTACGTGCAAGTGGTCACTTCAACATTTTGGGTAAGATAACCTTCATCAGGAATCTGTACCACATATCTCCAGAGCCCTTGGTAATTTTTAGCAAAAACAGGTGCTGCATAATGGACCCTTGAAGGGCAAGGTGTTGATGGTCCAGAGTCTCCTTGTCTTTCTATGGTGTCTGCGCCAACTCCTTCCCCATCTCTTTTCGGGAATAGTGTACTGAGGAACTTGCAGATGCTGTCAAGTAAGATATTTGTAACAATTGATTATATATAATTATAATTAGTATTAGGTAATTAAGATATAGTCCTACATTCCATCACTGGTTTCGCAAATGGCACGGCCACTCCTCTTCTCTCCCTTCTCCAATTGCCTTTTTCTTCTCCTTGGAGGTACCATGTCCACAAGCTGCCCTTGGAAACGAGCCACTTTGGGTACTTTGGAATCATTCTCAAGTGAGGCAAGTGAACCACTTAGGAATTCCAACGTCTTGTTCCTTAGAATCTGGCTGAACAATTGTAGATATAGGCATGTACGTATGATGCATCGCGCAAACTATCTTGCGGTAAGTTATACTTACAATGGGTAAGATTGGCCTCCAACGTTTTGGCCCATTGGGTTGATGGGTAGGAAACCGTCGTTAAGGTCACCACAGAGTGAGTGTAGATGGTGGTGTTGAGAAGATTGGAAGCATATCTTGTCTGTTTGGGCGTACGGAGGCTTGCGGACCGTGGGAGGATTCGGAGCAATGCCGTAGCCCATGGCTTCTTCGAAAGGATAATAACCCTTTCTTTCCCCCACATCTGCCGTGGTGACACCCAGCAAGGTGACCGTGGTCATCAGGAACATCTGTACCAAAATGGACACCATCTTTGTATTCTTTAATGGAGATGTAATAAGGAAATAATTAAATTACTATATAATGACATTTGTAATTAGCATTTAGTTGATTATAATAACATTCCCAAATTACCTTTATGAATGTTATATTCTTTATTGGAAGCAGTTTAAAATTTAAGTACTGCTTTCAATTTTAAAGCAGAAAAGCATATCTATTAAACTGTGCTGTGCAGAGAAGCTATTTGCCTTGACCCTGAAAAAACAAGCAAGTTGCTTCCCTACTTAGTAATATTTGGTGTCTACTTAATACCATTTAATATGTCATGAATGTAGTGTATTATTACATGTCTACATAGATAAAAGCAACTATAAAGTGTCATATACAAACAATGAAATGTTTGAATGTTGCAATTCACAGGGGATCTGAATGAAACTCTTAATTGCGCAATTTCTTACCTGAAGGTTTCTTGGACAGGGCATCTTGTGTGTATCGTCACTGGATGCAAACTGCTTACTTTAGTTAAGGGTGGTGAGAGTGATACTACTCGCAGTAAAAGGCCATTGACCCTCAACGCCCCCAGGCTTTTTTAAGGGTCAATCCTTTCATTTCAATTTACACTTTCTTTACACTTTTCTTCCGTTCCGCCTACAGATTTTTTCTTAACTTTACTTGCCCGATCAGTATTATCAATCTAAAGACTGGTTCCAACATTATAAGCACCCATTTCTATTGAACGCCTACTTATGTACCTCAGAAACTACCTACTCAAATATATACAGCACTTGCAATCTTTTCATAGGGCGTTAAAAGCACATTATATCATTCCAGAATTTTAAATCATTGATTTCTTAATTATAAGACAATTAAATTAGTTTGTGCTCTAAAGTACTTTTATAATAGTACATTTTCCAATTAAAATTCGATCTGAATGTAATTCATGTACATATTATAGCAATTTCTTATTTAATGCTGTCATGAAATTGTAATTTTTATATTTAGCTTTATGCATAATTGATGATTGATCTAATCTTAATTGGCTTTCAATTAAGTGCTATTTTCAGCTCAAATTTATATTTATGATTTAGGAATTTATCTTCTTTGTCTTATGTTAAGAGCTATACATGTAATATGCAATATTGTTGGATATGCTATCTATATTACAAAGTTATATTGCAATCATTTTTATATAAATTTCCAACTGATTTTTAATATAAATTATGGTTATATGCAAGTGTACATATTGTGAGTGAGAATATAAAGGGTTTATTTACTGTTCAATTTGAGTGAAACAATTCTTTACAGCCATTAGTAACAATTTTAACAGGAGTAGCAAATAATACCTGTCAGAACTTTTTTACTATATTTTTTACATTTCAGGAATACTATTTTGGCACCAATAAGTGATGGCCGCAATTATAGGGAAAATGTATTGGCAACTTTTCTGCACCTGGGTGGTTTTCGCCTATTTGCTTTCATGACAGTACAGGTTCGCAGTAATTTTTCAACCACGCCCTCTACAGGTCGAGGATGCAGACATTATTTTTTGTTACACTAATCGCTTCTTATGTCAGTAACAAACTCATGATAATTACAGGGAGCCTCGACCTCCAAACAGGATTTGCAATCCTTTAAGTAAGGTTTACGAATTTATAACTGTATTTTCAGAGGGTTTCAGGGGAGCTTTTGGGTTCTGTAATAATATCCTTCAACTTTAGACATCAGCAAGCTTACACTGGGGGCCATTCATAACGGACGTCCCCCATAAATCATATTGTTTCACAGATATGCTGTCAGGAAAAAAAACTTGTACCCCATAATTAAAACGATGTTAATGTAAACAAGCAATAAATATATCGAAGTAATCGATTCCTAGAAAATATATTGCATAACGCACTTTTTAAAAGGTCTCTGAAGAAAAAAAAATAGTATGCTAAAACGTAACTACCCTCTTTTTAGTTTTGAATGTATGCCTGGTTTCTATTTCATACATAACACCGGTGGTAAACTACAAAACATTTTTCACCGGTAATTTGATATATTTTTACCTTGTTTTTACTAATGAGATATGTACAATTGTTCAAAATTCCCGCTAAGTGACGTCATTGAATCAGTTTATCCCATTCAAACTAAAAGCCCATATTTACAACCATTAAAATTACAATTGCTGTTTGGATTTATAAATCTTCGTTGGGAATTTGTTTTTATTCAGCTTTACGGTATTTCGGATGAGACATTTTATTCAGAAAGTCTTGAGCGGTCTTGCGGAAAAAATTGGCAACAGATACATCGATTTTTCAGTTCGGTACAATACCAGTATCGATGCTTGTACCGAAATTGATCGAAACGATTTCCAGATTTCCATATATCAAAAATGAGTCTTCACTTCATAAATCCTCACTAAAATACAAAATAAGATACACATTTTAATGCTTAATAATGTTTAAATATGTTTACTTTTCCAGAACTTGGTTTAATTTGCCGGTAATCGCTTGCTTTTATTCGCTTTTATTGCGTTTATTGCGTTTCGATATGTATCGGTGCTCATCGATACAGATATTACAGCAATACCGGTACGACTCCCTTGCTCAGCACATCCCACTACATCACACCTCACCCCCATAAATAAATGATCTCTATCCTGAAGCCACCCCGATTGGCGCAAATTCCATCACCGCCATTAGGGTTACGGCATTTCCACCAATCATCGTTCATATCTCTAGTGATGGGCGGTACTAGGAACCTTGGTCTTTTCACTACGCCACCTGCCGGCTCAGATGGGAATTTTCATTGACAGCCCGCAGTGTAGCGGGACCGAGCGGGACTGAACACAATGTGCTATCATCTTGGGTCGGCCATGTTAGACGTCGTTGTTATGGACAACAACAAAGGATCTCGCTGAACGTTTGCAATCGGGAAAAGAACTATTTCAGCCGGAATTTGCATCGAGGATGCTTCGAACAAACCGCTGCATAATGAGAGTAAGTGGAATGAAAATAATGCGATATATTTTAGCTGGAAATGTCTTTCGTGATGCACCTTGTAGCTGCGCCGTATATGGCATTTCTTAAGCCTAACGGGATTGCGTCTATTCATTTTTTCAACAAGGAGTACTAAATTCGGATCAAGCGAATCCGAGATAATTTCCTACGTAAATCGCCAATGAAAGAGCCGTTTGTTTTTGGGGTGCGATTAAAACTGAAGAGGGACATTTTGGTGCCGGTGGTCAAACGTCCCACAGCTTATAAAATCATAGGTAAATTTTATTGGTAAAATGAGAAAAAATATAAACATATATCCGTGCAGTTGTTCAACTCATTATAAATCAATATTACTTGTGATTAATGCTTTTTCGGATTCATAAAAGAAATTAATTGTAAATAAAATTAGTAAATTATATTGTGATTTGAGTATAAGCAAAAGTAAATTAATAATATACACAATTATACTAAATATTTAATATAATTAAAGTGTTTTTGTGCATTTTTTCATTACCTTTGTTATAAAAATAAAACGATCTTAATTTATTAAAAAAATGTTTCATAATTTTTAATTATTTGATTATATAAAACTAAGAATCTGATAAACCTAGGTTTATAAGAATTTTGTAATTAATTAATAAGTTAGCATTTGAAACATTTAATACAAACTCTCCTAAAATTCGGATAAAAAAGATGAAATGAGATGTCATGTCAAAGTTGTTGAAGAAATTATAAGTTTTGTGCAGGAAAAGGGGCTTAACTTTAATCCAATTAGCTTTAGGGTAACAAAACTTTGATTTTTTTTTATAAACTGTAAGAAAGTTGTGTAAAAACTGATAGACCTTGTACATTTGCCTGAGGAAAATTACTTGCCAATTCCTCTGTACTCATTATTCAATTTAGTTCCATTGAAGCAAAATTGAAGTTAATGAACATTAATTCTACTAAATCTCCCATTAAGTTTTCAACAGTCAAATTGAGTATGCAATATAGCATATAAAGTATGAACAATTGAAGGGAAAGTTCGTTTGAATTGTGTAGAAATAATTTGACAATATTTAATCCTTTATTGCCAGAAAAAATAATACATATTTGACTGTAGTTTCATTGCATTTTTTTCCCCAGCAAAATTAATGAAGTCATCCTGACTTGTAACATGCAAATTGTTCGTGGTCACACTAATTATTTTGTATTTTTTACAATATTATTTTATGCATAACTCATTAAAGATTTGAATTTCATGTTTGTATTTATACAGTGTTTAATTTGTAAACATTTGCATAATTTTTCTAACTTAATTTCTTTCAAATTTTGACTTGCATATGACATTTTCATTAGTAGTAATTTGTACACTAATAACATCCTGCTTTACATGTGGATGTGGGTTTGTCAGGAGGTTTCTTCCCTTGAAAAAGCTTATCTGGATAAGCTAATCTTTTAGTACTGAGAGACCAGTGGGCGCCATCTTTGCCGGCAGCGCCACCATGAGTCAATGTCGTGAACTTGACTGCAATAATACCCTAAAATGAAAATATGTAATAAAATTTACAGCAATGTTGTCCAGATTAATTTACCGAATTGAATATAATATTACAAACCGATTGATATGAATACAATTACAGGTTGGTTTGTATTACAGTTTGTGCAACGCAGTGTCGCCATCTAGTGAAAATAATTGAGATTAAACATTAAAATGGGGGTTTTTGTTAATTAAAAAAAGTTAAAAATTCATATTTTAATCAATTTTAGCAAATATTTATGAAATATCCACTGGTTAACATTGCTAGATAAAATAAACACCTATAATGTGCTTTACTCTGAATTTAAGTTGGAATTGTAAGACTTTGTTAGCATTTAAATTTTCTATATTTTTATTCCTGAAAAAGAAATTGAAATTTATAAATTTTGATATGTTTTGGTTTAAAATTCATATACAATTTAGCAAATATTTACAAAATTACTATTGGTTGACATTGCTAGATAAAATAAACAATATAATGTGTCATTTTTAAGTAGGAACTTAAATTTTGGGAATTGTAAAGTTTTCTTTGATATTTTTCAAGATTTGTATTCCTGAAGAAGAAAATGAATTTGATAAATTGTTATATTTTTTGGTTTAAAATTCATATTTAAATCCATACACCATTTACAAAATATCTACTGGTTGACAGTGATAGATACAATAAACTTATAATGTGTATGAATTTATATTTTGGGAATTGTAAAGTTACATTTCTTATTTGACTGTCTTCCAGGATTTTTATTCAGCTAGAAGAAAATTGAAATTTGGTAAAATCTGTATTTTAATTGATATTTTGATTTCAGGTGAGGCGATGTCCCTAGTGGTCTTCCTGCAGTGATATTGCGTCGAAGAAGGGTGCAACTCATTTTCTTGGCGCAGCTATGGACCTTTCAAGGGCCATCTCGGTCTTGGCCCTTGCGGCTGCAGCTTTGGCCCTGGTGGCAGCCACATCAACCGGTACAGTAGGTACGTACATAATAAGGTGGAAAATGATTGTATTTGTACCAGTATTGAGGTGAGTCTGTCAGCTAGAAATATATAGGAAAAGCCTCTGGACGAATGCCAGTGTGTAAGAAGTGTTTTCCGCATCAAGTGCTTGCACTCGATAAAAAGTTCATCAGTCAAATGCAAGACAAGACGTCTGTTTCCCATCGGATATGGTTTGATCGTATAGTTTCGGAAATCCTTTCTAAAGTTCCCCCTTTCTGATATGATCACAGTTTCGATAGGGAAATTGGCTAGTGACTGTTTTAAATTTGCGAAACACCCACGCGCAGTACTTCGCTAAAAAGAAAGATATGATTGCACTTTCCTTTCATCACTGGAATGCAAATGTTCATTTCCATGTGCCACCATTAATTCTTAACCATATCTTGGGCTTTCAACAATGTTTCTTCTGTGTGTCACTATCGGTGGCATCGGCGAAGAGACTTCTCGTGCCGAACGAGAAGGACAAGATCATTTGGAACTGGCTTCTTTCTTCCTTTGACTTACATAATGAACTAATATAAATTGAGATCAATTAGAATGTATGTCAGTACTGTATTTGTTTTAAAATACAGTTTAAACTAAGATTTGTCTAATGCGTAACCATACGGTACGGATCAAGCCGTGAAATGAAGCACGAGACAAATAGATTTGGTAAAGTATAGGGTTAGGATTTATATTGAAACTGTTTTGAGACATGTTTAATAATAAATTGTGGGCACAGAATACAAATGATAAGCTAATTTTGAAGGAAGTTTATAGAATTTTTGGAAATTTTACATTTTTATGCTTAATTTATCAGTGGAATATTCAGTAATAAATGACAATTGTTTTATTTTTGAAAAGGATAAATTATTAAACTGAAATTATAAATATTGTAGGAAATTTTAATGGGATTGTCACATTTCTTTACTGCCTTTATGGTTTCATACCATTCAGGGAAACCTGGAAAGCATGGAAAACTCGGGGAATTTAGATTTTAGCTAAAACTTTAAAGAAAATTCAGTGAATTTGCCAGAATTTTGCAAAGGCTTATAAAATTAATGGAAATTAATGTAAATGTACAATATGCAGCTTGAATAGGTTTTAAATTAATATTATTTTGACAGTTAATTGTAACAAAATTAGTTTATAATAATATGCAATTGGAATTAGTTTTAAATAACAATTATTTAGACAATTAATTGTAATAAAACTACATAGTTTATAACAAACTAAAGGAATATTTTGTCAAAGGTTTCTGGAAATTGGTATAAAACATGAATACATACTACAATTTTTTTCTGATTATCCAGTCATTACTGGCAATTGTTTCATTTTGTATTCACATAATGAATGGAGATCAACAGCCTGGAAATGTTCATTCAGCAGTTGACATAATTGTTGGAACATGACTGGCAAATTAATTGTCAGTGTTGGAAAGCATTGCAAAGGCTGCTTTCAAGATTTCAATTGCGATAACTATAGAAATGATTCACTATACATGAGAACTGCATGAAGAAATGTAGGATATTTGTAAAGTCCAACACGAACAGTACCAAAAATGAACCACACATTAGACAAATATTTGCAAAACTGAAGTGACATTGTGCTTTTTTTTCAACATGGTTTATTTGCAAACCACTTAAAACTGCTTTCTTTAAGTTGTTTACAAGAGTGGGAAGAAAGTTTGTTAGCATACTGCATTGTATGGTAGCCTACTACATAATGGTTTGGGTTTGTTTTGAGAAATTTGAAATATGTAAGAAAATAAGGTATTTGTGACATGTTTTACTGTACGTACTCTGTGAGTGTTTCACGCATGGTGCAATAAGTTGAAGTGGTTGTTGTGTAGAAAGAATCCAGTGACATTTTGGAGTGACTATGTCTATGTAACTATACTTGGTCTACTCTGTGGATAAATTTCCACCAAACTTAGCTTCAAACTTCTATTTTTAACTTATTTTTTTGCTTGAGTCAGCCATTTTTCTCCTTTTGCCAATTTGGCAACTAATTGAGAATTTGGCCACACACGGTCAATGTCCCAACAGTTTGGAATTTGTTGGTGAGAATTAAAAAGAGAAGATACAATGCAAAAACTACAAAAACCCCTTTGCAGATCTGATCATGCGAAAAGCCATGCAAGCAGATCAAGTGTTGCACACAACAGACCTATTCTATATTTTGACCTCAGTTTACTTAGGTTATCTTTTGCATTGTTCATCCAGCACAATAAGTATGAAGTTATGGCCTTATGGCTGACAGTTTGTCATGTTTTTCAAAGATTAGTGGCAATCTTGATGGCGTTGAAAGGTAAGCAGTAATTGTTAGGGTTTTTACCGTTTTTACAAGCTCTGTCTTGTTGATACCTATCATGTTGCCACATGGAATTTTATGCATGTTAGCTGGGAAAGTAAACAGACATGAACAATATGTAGTATCCTTTGTGTAAGTAATGTGCTATGATAAGAGCAAACCTTGCAATGGACATTGAGGAAATTTGCATCTTTTTACAAGCTTTTTCGGTTTTTATTAATTCTGTGCAATTAGTTTCTTACCTAATGTGTACTCATTTTATTTAAACCATTTTGTGCACAAAATATTATAATTATTTACAGTGTTGTGCAGAAAATATGCTCAAATGTGCAACATTGTGATTAAAACTTGACAATTAATTCCTAGTATGTACTCAATTTTATGCAAAATCAATTTGTGCACAAAATATTATGTATACAAAATTTTCTGCAGGACATATGCTCAATTGTGCAGAATTTTACATTGAGTAAATCAATTTGCACAAAATATTATGTACATATACAAAGTTTTATTTGGTTTTATGCAGAAAATGTGCTCCATTGTGCAGAATTTTAGCGTGAATAAATCAATTTGTGCACAAAATATTATGCATACAAAGTTTTATTTGGTTTTTATCCAGAAAATGTGCTCCATTGTGCAGAATTTTACTTTAAGTAAATCAATTTGTGCACTAAATATTATGTATACAAAGTTTTATTAAGTTTTATGCAGAAAATATGCTCAATTGTGCAAAATTTTACTTTTCAGTAAATCTAGACAATTGATTCCTGTTATGTAAAAGCTAATTCATCGATTTTGTACAAAACAAATTTGTGCACAAAATACAGTATTATGTACAAAGTATAATGCAGTCTAACATATTATGCTCAATTGTGCAAATTTCTGCACAGTTTTCTTGCCATAGTGTACTGTATTTTCTGCACAAAATGTATAGGTGAATGCTACATAATAGGCCATATGATTATCTGCATACAATTTTGTGCGCAAAAATAACTTAATTTTCTTCATAATTGTAGAACAATAATGTTTTATTTTGTGCAGAAATTGTATCCCTGGAAACGATTGGTAGACTGTAATTATGAAAAGATGGGGGATTTAATACAAAAATCAATGAAAGTTTAGAATATCTGTGAACAATATAATCTAAAAAATGTTAATTGTTCATAATTTGTTATTCCTGTCATTTTTGACATGTTGCCAACTGGTTTTACACATTTTTCATGCAGTTTATCTATTTTTTTCTTCTGTAAACTTGTACATTTAGCATATGAAAAGAAGCCATTTTCAATGTACTTACTGCAACAATCTATTCTCAAATACAAGCTTATTAGATATTCATTCGCTTATTTCTATTTGAAAACAGATTTATCATAGATACTGTGTTAATAATGGTTGTTATGTATAGTAACATTTTCTCCTATAATATTAAATTCCCAATGAACCGAATATTCACATAATGAGCAGGGAAATTATGGCTCATGAAATATGTATTTATCTAGACCATATTTCCCCCAAAAAAGAAAGCTGGATGAAATTATGGATTGAAATATCTATAAATTCTTGGGTATGCATGCATGCCTGTTTAATTAAATCAGTGTTATTTATGGCAACTTCTGCATGGAAGAATATATAAGGTGCAATATGCTGGTTTGGAGTTTTGTTTTTATTATTGCGGAAGGCTTTTTGGGGACACTGGTGATTTTTATATGGGTGTTATTCCACAAATGCCGTGTTATTATCAAGATTTAATAGCTGTAAGAAGGCGGAAATGCTTTGATCCAGTGCAATTTACAAATGTGAGCCAGTTGCAAAGCATCAGCACAATGTACAACTTGTGTTTTTAATTTATTTTTTCCTGCTTTTATTTTTTTTTCTCCTTCAGGTTACATTGAAAAGTTCACATGCGGCAAACTTTACTACAGGACCCTACACTTGGATACACACCGTGAATTATTGTTTGTTGGTGCTATGTAAGTTCTGGTCTATTAAATGATCACATGTTGTACATTATTCCGAATGGGAAAATGTGATGATGATACAGAAAAATATGTAGACATCATACAGTTATTGTCAGGCTTAAATAATTATTTTCAAGTGTTACCACTCAGAGAAACCTGGAAAACTAATGGGATTTAGATTTTAACTTAAAATTCAATGGAATGTGTTTTAAATTAATATTATTTAGACAAATATTGTTATGAAACTAGTTTAATCTGTATAGAAAATGCTCTGGAAATTTTATCTAAGCACTCCTTTAAACCTAGAAAATTAAAGGGAAACTAATCTCAGATTGGTATGAACCATGATATTGTTTTGAAATTTTAAATTATATTAATTTATATGACTTGTACATTATGAATGATTCAAAATGCTTTCCTAACTTATGTATTATGATGTACTTAATTGTGAAATCATTATTTGTATTTGTTTTTTCAATAAGATTTGTAATAATATCTAGTAGATTTAGTGGTTTTTAATACTATATTAATGATTGTCAAGCAAAATACTATGACTAATTGGGAAACATTTTTGTTCATTAATTAGCGTTATGGGTCAATAATATGATAATATTAGCATGGCCAGTATTTGGTGTCTTTATCGCATTGTTCTGTATTAATTATTGGCATTTGTCCATTAAGATAAGCCATTTATTAGCATAACATAAAAACTTGATGTTACGCAAATACTGATAATGTACATTTTTGTAATTGCAGGGGAAAAATTTTCCGGTTGAATTTACAGAACATCAGCAATGCTGATTGCAAGGTGAGTTTTGCAGAATTTCCCAAAATGCATGCCGCAAATGCTTATCTGAAAATATGCGATGCGATATGAAGTGCGTGCCGCCGGCATAGGCACGTTAACTGCATGTTGGTTTTTTTGCAATTTCAGGATGATTCCCTCACTTTGGATGCTCCGAATGTTCGCAGTTGTGTTTCCAAGGGAAAGACCCAGGTATAAAATATAATTGTTTTTTGGGGCCTTACGCGCTATACAAAGCGGCACCGGGCAAAAATGCCTTTCGCTTAGTTTTCGCAGTGGGTAGTAAAAGGAAAATGAGAACTGGATGGACCTGTTCGGTGCTGCAAGATATTTTAGAACTGATAACATTTTTTAACGGTGTTTAGTCAATTAATTTGAAACTCGCTGCCACATTTTTACGGCTTTTTTATCGCGCTGGGATTTTTAGCAATTAAAACTTTACGATGTACTGTTTATTTGCGCCTATTATGTTTGAAGTTGGAAAATGTGTTGACTAAGTTTGATTCACAGGATTATGACTGCAAAAACCATGTAAGGGTTATTCAGCCAATGGGTGATGGAACCCGATTATACATTTGTGGCACAAATGCACACAGCCCCAAGGATTACGTCATTTACGTAAGATCCTATTTTCCATGTTCTTCTATACACCTTTACATTATAAATTGTCACTTAATTTAATATGATTTATATTTCAGTTTAATCTAACTGATGTACCTAAAAGTGAAGCTGTTCCAGGAATAGGTGATGGCATTGCTAAATGCCCGTTTGATCCCGATGATAATTCTACGGCAGTTTGGGTTGGTCAGTATATTAAAAGTAGCCAGTGTCACTTGATGGTATATACTGAAAGTAGTGGATATTAAATGGAGTTGTAACTTACAGAAAAGGGAAATCCTGGTGGATTGCCGGCACTTTACAGCGGCACCGTGGCCGAATTTACGAAAGCGGACACGGTCATCTTCCGTACCGATCTGTACAATAAGACAACAGGGCAAAAGGCTTACAATTTCAAACGGACAATTAAATACGATTCGAAATGGCTTGACAGTAAATGATTGATAATAAGTGAATGATGTGCATTTTATGGATTTTAAGAGTGGTTTGATTTTTTTATTCAGAGCCAAATTTTGTCGGATCATTTGAAATCGGTGAATATGTATTCTTCTTCTTCCGAGAAACTGCAGTTGAATACATCAACTGTGGAAAGAGTGTTTATTCCAGGATAGCTCGGATCTGTAAAGTAAGTATTTTATATTTGGTTGCAAATATTATCTAGAAGTTTGCGTTGTTTGCTGCGATCAAGCGGATCAAGTCTGGCGCGTGTTTTCCTAATGTCTATTTATAAATGTTTAGATGGACACTGGTGGGAAAAACATACTGAATCAGAATTGGGCAACGTTTCTGAAGGCCAGACTCAATTGCTCCATTCCGGGAGAGTTTCCTTTTTATTTCAATGAAATACGTAAGTTTGGTCTTTTACAAAATATGTTTTAAATTAAGTTTTTGAAGTTTCTTGAATTAAATGCTGTCTTCACATTCACTCAGAGAGCGTTTACAAGTTACCTGATGATGATACCAGATTTTATGCAACATTCACAACATCAATGTATGTTAATTGTTGATTAATTTGTATGAATGAAGGGTTTTAATTGGTGCAAATAAATATAATTGGGTTTTAAATACAGGAATGGGCTGATAGGATCAGCTATTTGTTCATTCACACTAAGGGACATTCAAGAGACTTTCAATTGGAAATTCAAAGAGCAAGAAACCTCTTCGTCGGCGTGGTTACCGGTCTTAACCAGCAAGGTCCCGGAACCACGGCCGGGGCAATGTGTCAACGACACGCAAACTCTTCCTGATACTGGTATAAATTCAATTTAAAATGTAAAATAATAGTCAAATGCAGCAGTTTAAAGGATTGTCTTCATTTCCAGTTCTGAATTTCATCCGAGGACATCCTTTGATGGACGGTGCGGTGCCGCACGAATACGGGAAACCTGTGTTCTACAAAAGGGACCTGGTGTTCTTGCAACTGGTTGTGGATAGGGTTGATCCCTATACGGTCTATTATGCCGGGTCTAGTAAGTATATATTTAGTTTGAGAATGTAGAATTTAATGTGGTGATAAAAGTTTTCATGAAGTTGATCTGATTCTTGCGCAGATGATGGTAAAATATATAAAATTGTGGAATGGTACAAAGATGGAAGGTCTTACTCAAGATTGCAAGATGTGTTGGAAGCAACATCATCGGAACCAATCAGAGCTCTGCAAATTTCAAGCCAGGTAATTGGATTTGTGGATAGTATAGTAATAATATCAAGATTTTAGCCAAAAATTCAGGGAAAATGGTAATCTTGTATTGTATGAACCACTCATATTGGATGTTGGTATGTTAGTACAAGTGCTTTGTGTAATAATTGGTGTCCTTTTGTAGCACAAATCGCTATACGTAGCATCGGATGAACACGTTTGGCAAATCAACTTGTCCAATGTTTGCGCCGCAAGATACGTAACTTGCGTTCAGTGCGTCCAAGATCCGTACTGCGGATGGGATGTGGAACGTTCCGTGTGCCGTGCAGTGTCGGAAAACGGGTTAAAATTTTGATTATTATATTATTATACAAGGGCAATTCTGATAATAACTATATATTTTTACTTCCTGTCACATTGCCACCAGTGTATTGGCTGTATTAGTATTTGGCGGTACGACTCGTACATTGTCCGCTGTCCTGCTTTGTCATCTAATCAATCAATATACCTTAAGACAGTAACTTGTTCCCTTGATTGTCAATTCCTCCTCTCGGCTTTACGAACAGACTGACATTTTAAACAAAGTTAAACTTTTAATAAACTTGCGAAATACACTGGCGGGAACGGCGTAAAACCGAAACAATGAAGTAATTTTTCTTAGGGCCAAGAAACACTTTAACATACAAAGTAAAATGTGTAAACAATAGTTCAGGATGTATATTAAAGGTTATATTCATAACATTCTACTTTATAAGTCTTTGATTTTAAAATAAAAATCAGAAGTTGTTTTCTGAATAGCTCTCGTATCATGTTATTTTTGACAAACTCTGTTGGATTATTATTGATTTTTGTAATGTTCACTGATATTTTATAGTTACCATTCTGGTTTGCTGCAAGATGTACCAAACGTGATGAATCGTTGTGAAGAATGTTAGTTTGGATTTTTGTATCGTATTGTATAGTGTGAGTGGTAAGAAATTGGGTTTAATGTGGGAATTTATATGTAGGTGTTCATGGAAGAGTGATGCACGTGCACTGGGGACAGAGTTTGCATCTGAGCTGTGCGGTCACCACACCATCTACTCTGATGTCCAATCAGATTAGATGGTACCGCAGTAGCAGCAAGGGTGCCGGTGAATTGGTGGATTACCGCGCAGGAAGATTTGTGGAAACCTCGTCTCACGGACTTGTTATTTTGTCTGTGAATGAGAACGATGGTGGCCATTACGACTGCAAGATGGGCATGAACTCACTTTGCAGTTACAACGTTACTGTAAATACCAGTACGTATACTTTTATTTATTTAATGTCCATTTTAGAAGGTGCTTTGATTAACATGAGGATTGTTTTACGCAGAAACATGCAGTGCACCGAATGAATCTCAATACCGTCTCATCTATTCTGATTGGTGCAAGGAATTTGAAAAGTATAAGGCATTGGTGCAGAAGTGGGAATCGCAACAACTGGTAAGTGATTCACCCTGAACACACTATTACAAATACAGCAACTGAAACAAATAATTTTTCTTCGTACCAGTCTTGTCAACGTAAGAATCACCAGAATCTTCACTCGAATGATGTAAATTTCCACGAGTGACTGGAACATTAGCATATGTAGAAGATATGGGAAGTGTTGATTCACTATTGAAAAAAAGCTTGCTGATAATGCTCATTTTGAAAATTAATTTGTGTTAATACTATACTTCGATCTTTAAAGTCAGTGGTTGTTTTTCAAAAGAAACAAGCGCAGAAGTTCTACAATTTTGCTATTGACATAATAATGCAGAAGAATCATGGATTGAAAATAGAAAATGGGACAAAGAATGAGATTTGGATTTTGCTAATATTGAGAAAAAGTAGCAAGTAATGTTACACAAGTATGGATTGATTGAACTACGCATGCAGATGGGATGTTTATATTGACTTGGTTCAAAAGCCAAGTTGAAAATGTGGACCAAAAGGTTTACAAAGACTTGCAGCAACATTACTTTCCATCCTTCCATTCGTGTTAATTCTTCTCGTCCTCAACCATTTTTTGAAAAGTTGATCGGACACCGCAACGCCAAGCACTTTCATTGTTTCGATCACGCATACATCTGAGAGAAAGACAAATTAGCCCTTTTACATTATTACTTAAAAGTAGGATATACTTCACCGTGCGGATTCATTTCATTTTGCGTTGTAAACTTGTACCGCATTTTTCGATATATTCATGGGGAGCGTAACGTTATCAAGTTTTTAAGATGGGTTAATTTATTTGATTGTGTCGCTGCGATTCAATGCATTTATTTAAGATTAATAAGAGTCGAGATAAGGCAGTTGATGTCGGTGTGCACTACGCGATTCGGATCGCAGTACGGTAGAGCGAAGCTGTTGCGAACAAATGCACCCCGTTGATTAGGTAGATTGCGCATGTGGCGAGCCAAGAACTCCAGTTTGTATCGAAGAGTCGACATCGTTTATTAAGTATGTAGCCCAGCACATCTGTACGTAATGGCACACTGTACAATTTTTGTAACGTTGAGCCGATATTGATTAAAACGAGCAAAGGGATTAGTTTCTCTATGCAATACAATTATATGCCAGATATACCATTAATAGAGAACTTTGCAAATGAATGCTGCTTTTCAATGTGAAGATAATGTGGGTTAACATATAGTAAATGCTTTCTGTGTAGAAGTTTACACACCTGATGGTGGTCATCCAGAAATTAGCCGAAACATGATTCGTAATGATCCTTACAGAATAAATGTACAGGAAAATTGCAGTTTGTTCAATGTAATGATGGTTTAATTTTGAAAAATACAGAAATGCACCATATTAAATTGAGCAAACTGTGGTTTGTATATTTGTACATGTACTATTTAAAAAACTTTGAGATTTATATGCACGGTGTCTACTAAACTTTCTTTTCAAAATTCCAGTATTTTCAAGGATATTTAAAACTTTTTCCCAGGACACAAAATATATAAAGTGAAAGATAGTTACATAACAAACTATATTAATCCCTTAAAAACTGATGAATAAGTGAAATTAACCATCAAATTTCAAAATTTCTTATACGCTGAATTGGTATTTATAATTTTGTTCCAATCAAATTAGAAGAGGAACACAGAAATGAATTAACAAAATCATGTAAAGTGTCAAAAATAATACATTTTCCAGGATTAAGAAAAAATTCCAGTATCAGTATAGACACCCTGTTATAATGAGCAAGGACATATATTCAAACCATTGGTTATATGCAAGAGTTATATGTTAATCCACACAAACTCAGCAGTCAAAATAGAAATCATATAGCAATGTGTATTTCTAAACTTCCATGTATGAAATGAAAGTGTGTTATTATAATGATATTTACAAATGACATTTTTATGACAGGCGGAAAAGGAAGTATGATTTACAGTAGTGTAAATTGTCATGGTGCACTTGTTCACACTGTCACCGGATATTTACTCAAAATCTCATCAACCAGCAGTTATTTATTGCAAATTGACAGAAGAGTATAATAAGATATAGACACTGCATTTATTAGAGTAAGTATACATGTAAGAGACATTACTTATTGACTTGCAGTTTTTAATAATGCTGATGTGTTATTTTACACAGGAACATCACTTGACCAGATGAGTTGGGAAAAGGTATCTGACTTGTGACAGACAGCTTCTGTTATTGCAAGTGGCTTGCAGAATGTAGTGATGTATGGGATTGGTCTACTGCTGCTTTGCAGACCGTGACATTGCAAGGAAAGCATTCAGCTAAAAATACCTAACTTATTACGTGTATTTCCTTTTTGTTTATGCCAGGAAAACATGTTGGTTCAGAAACCTTGCAGCTAAAAGCATACCATTCTATGGCCCATATGTTAGAAACTATGATGGCTAAATGCCTTGGGCTAAATGTGTTCATATTTTCTTACTATTTGTACTGCTTACATGGAGCAAACAGGAAGTGAACACATTTAGTACGGCGACTTCGGCGCCACACACAACGCCACTAGGTATGGCGTTGTGGTCGGCTGTGGTAGTGTGCATAATGTGGCGAAACCGGTTAGGGTTAAGTTGAACAAATCACAACACTTGCCTCTTTTTCTCATCATTATGTTCAATTTCTTGGTTCTTTCAACAGATTACGAACAATGTTAAGTTAAAATGATAATTTATGCAAAATTGTCACTAAAGCTGGGTTTACACTGGGCAAGTTTATGGAGCAAGTTTGTGGAAACCAAGCAACTTGAAAGCAAGAAACTTGCCAGAATTGTCTACACTTTTCAATAATTTTGCTAGCTTCAGAAGGCATCAAGAGATGGAGCCACACATTATCAAGAAAATTGAAAGCATGTCTACACTGTTCAAATTGAAAGGAATTTTTTTTCTTGCTTCAATTATTGAACAAAAGTAGACCTGGAGTCTACTTCTTTCAAGAGGCAAGAAACTTGATCAAGAAACTGGAAAAAGCGTTTACATTTGTCCATATCTGTTCAAACATGCCCCCATCCAGAAACTTGCTCAATAAACTTGACCAGTGTAAACCCGGCTTTAGTCACAAGTTTGTTACATCAAGTTCAATGGCAACAATTTTTTAAATTTACTAATTAACCATTAACTACATACATCCCTGCACGGCTAATGAAATTTCTATTTTTGAAAAACAAAACATCAAAACATTACTCTTGACATTACTGATAAAAATGTCAATTCGGGTTAATTGAAAACATCATGCTGTGCACTTAAATGCGCTTCCATACAGATTATAGGTATACAATCAAAACCATATGGAGTGCATGACATACACTCAATATTCCAGCACTGTAGCAGAAGCAAATAAATCCATGCCTACATTTGAAATTATTTCTGTTGCTTCACTAATTGATCTGGCTATTTGAAACTCAAATGCAGCCATCATATTAAATCAATTGTTAATGCGCTTACTGTTGTGAATTTTTGCTCTGCAGCACGTTTCAAAATGGAAAATGCTTTCCATATTAGCTATAGCCTACTCATGAAAACTTATAGGGTAAATAGTTAACAAGTGAAGGGATTACTTAGATGCAAAAAATATTAAAGTTATTTTCCATATCCAGCACAGTCATCAGATTAAAATCCTATCAAACGTATGTATATGTATAAAAAGACAGCATATCTAAAACTGCAATTCGTTCAAGCTCTACAGTTCTGGCAAGATAAGAGATGTATATGCAGCTGTCAAGGACAAATGTTGAACATTTTTGCACAACTTTTATTGATTTTAATGACTACTTTCATTGTCATAGGAGAAAAATGTTCTTTTATTCAGTGTATATAGTACACAAAAACAATTGTTTCAGTAACAGTGTGTTGCAATAGGATAATGTTTTAAAGGGAAACTTCCTGTGTGATATATGAACTGGAATAAGTGCACACAAAAGGATTTTTTTCTTGATTTGCTCTCCTTTCAGATTTAAGAAGAAAGCACATCAATTGTTAAAGAGCTAGAGCAATGTTTTTAATGCAAGCAAGCTCATTTCCCCTTCTTTGATCGAAACTCCTGGCCTTAATATCACAAATGAAATTGCGCCACTTGGAGTGATTACCAACATATACCACAATGAAATAACCACCTTTTTTGACAGCCGATTCTCAGATAGGTAATCCTTTTTCTGTGAAAATGTAACATTCAGAATAAACAGCCTGAAGATGAACCAATCATAAAACTCATAATATATCAACAGAATTCATGCCTTCATGTTTGCTCTCCTTTTCCTAAATCATCAATCACAATTACTGCTCGCACAATTAAAAAGACATTTTTAATACATTCATTGCTGACATCGATTCAAGACCAAAGTTTTGCAATTCAACTTTTGCTTTCAAATGTTAACTAGAAAAATAAATTTAGAAAATTCTATATAATGAGCTTCCCATTCAAAAATACTCTTTTATTTTAGAGCAAAACTTAAATTAATTGTACTAATTTAAACATTAAAAATGAATAAAATATAACTATGTTGTTCCAATCGTGAAAGTATTGAGAATTGCCAACTATAAAAATATAAGGCCAGCTAGACCTCCATAACGCAAATAGCAGCGTCCCCTGTTAGCAGCTAGCTGAAATTCGAGCAGTATAGGCTACTCAATAAATAAGGTCACATCAAATAACTTTCATAGTATTACAAAAATTGAAGGGCTGATTTCGCGGACACTGCATTAGTTGAATTTACATGGAGACCCTTAACTTCGCGACCGTTTGATAGGTGGTCAGATCTAATTGGCAAGTTGTTGAACAAGCCGACATACGTAAGGTAGGACAAGTTCCGTAATTTTTCGGACATTTGATTCCTTGATTTCATTAGCAGCCAGCAATTTTTTAATCACTATACTGCTTGCAGAGGAAGCGCATATCCGACACTGGTCAATGTGTGATGCAGTGAAGCAGCACCGTTGGGTTAACACTGGCCTGGTGTATCAGTATTTCATTTGATGTATATATTTTGAGTAGATTAAGTTGAGAACTTTGTAACTCCAAAATTAATACCTAACAATTTGTTCAACAACTTTCCAATTGGTACTTACCACCTATCTCAAACGGTTGCAAAGTTAGAAACGATTGAACGTGAAATAAGGGTCTCCCTGTATATTCCACTAATATATGCATTGTAAAGCGCATCTATGACTTCCTAAACGTCCACGACAACAGTCATTCAATATTTTGATTATTAAGAAAGTTTTTTGATGAGGCCCTTATGTATCATTCACCCGGTATATGTATCACGGCATGCACGGAGCTCTCGTACAGCGCGATATATTCCAATAAGGCCAGTTATTAAAAATATGTAGTTAAAAAGGGCCAACTGTAATTTAACTTCACTATACCAGCAGTTCTGGCTCAAACATGCATCACTCGATAAAATGTAACAAAACCTTTTGATGAATTGGTCTACTTTCTTTGTATACAAGTCAATAGTTGAGAATTTAGACATGTGGCTGCAATGTGCGTCATTCAGAATGGGAGCCAAAACACTATTTCAAGGTGATGATCAGCATCTTACGGGAAGTTTACCTGAACATGTAAATATTATAAAGCTATATACTACACGTGATGCAATAACACATATCCTACCTATTCATCCAGCTCACAGCGCACAATTAACACATTCTGGCTAAATCTAACAAATTGCTAATTGTCACACCATTCGGCATATAATGTTAAAGGGGAAATGCAAATTCGGCATATGATGCACGTCTACTAGATGACGTCATGATTACGTAATATGCCCCACACAACGATCTTTTCATCGCAAACATTCTTGCTTCGTACATATTTCCAGCAAGAACGCAGGTTATTAAATCCTTTATTGGAAGGAAGTAATGCAGAACTGACAACAAAAAAAATCCAATTATAAGAAAGCATATGGAGAAGCACATGTAAATATACTACATATTCCAGGGGATTTCAATCTCTTATATTAGATCATTCTGATCTTGTTCTGTCAATGTAAATTTTCATGAAAAGTATTACTTATATATTTTTTGCAATTCAAAGTCAGTTCACCTTTAATTTAAAATCAGTGTAATCCTTTTAATATACAAGCATTTCAAAGTTTACATCATCTACCATCAAAATGTGAAACATATGCTGCAATTAATGTAACCAGTATACCAATAACAATTCTCCTTTGCAAATGCAACTATTATGTCATTTTGTTTCCTGAGGAACTTCAATTCATAATTCACAGAGAAAAGTGGAAACTGTGTGTACCATAACTTTATGAATTGTTAAGTGAAGTTATAGTACATGTAGCATCATCACAAGGGAGTTTACACAGGCTCTCCTGATGTAGCACCTGTAAATTGGAGCCTGTGAGGAATACTGCATGCACTCAAAAGTTTTGCTACTGCTAGAATAGACGCGTCACCAAAACCGCGATTGCTGTCTACCGTTCCTGCCGTTCCATCGAAAGAACGCGCCCCTCCAAAAACGAGTGAATCGCCCTTCCGCCAAAGGAAGTAGTGCCACTTGAATTTCTCTTTTCTAAGTTTAAATCTTACGGCCAGGGTGGAAGAGTAGTGTCTGGTTAGGTGGTGCAGCTCGGTTCGAAAAGAGGCAAAAGTATGAAGGTCGTTCG